>JAJMGW010000005.1:0-263740 GCA_030582755.1 Wickerhamiella galacta | reverse complement strand
GAACGCTCGATTTTGGGCTTTCGTTGCTCAGCCGCAGCAGGGCTCTGACGACCGTTCTGCCCGGGAACATTGTTGAGACCGGACTATCGGTCACGCCCGGCACCCCATTATAGCAGCTCTAGAGAAACTGTAACGGTGGCCATCGCGTAAAACACAAGCTGTCGAACAAGTTGAGCGACAATAAAAGGGTCGCTCGCCACGTGTCACGTGACCAAAACGCATCTGGCACCACGTTGTGTTTCGAGGGTTGGGTTGGGGCGATAAGCAGCTGCAAACCCAAGGGCCAGTTTTTTGTACGCGAGCAGTGGACGTCAGTAGCTATGTACAGTGCTATTGTATTCACCGATGGCGGCCTGGTGTTGTGGACGAGCGAGAGCACCATGGGCTCACAGTCCCCCACCAAAGTGCTCAATGACTACATTGCAAATGAGCTCATAGGCGCTGTCTCGGGCCCCCCGTCCAGCAAAGCTGGGTGGAGCACTGGGGGCTTTGCCGTCAGATGCTCCAGGGCACCCGAGTGCAAGGCTGCGTGTGCTGTTGTTTATTCGGAGCTGGCGCCAGTGAAGGGTGCTGGTGATGCAGCGCAGGACATTTGCAAGATATTTTCGTCCTTGCACCGAGCAGAGTTCCAGGGCGCGGACGACCAAGTCGAGCTTGTGCAGGAGCTTGATCTGTCGCGATTCGGGGAGTTGGCCTCTCTGCGTCTCTCAGAGCTGGAGAGAGACAACGTCAGTGCCCCAGCTGGTGAGATCACGTCACAAACGGCGCCTGCGCCTGCGCCTGAAAATTCACGAGAGAATGGGTCGGTACACAATACCGCTGCTGCTGTGAAAGCGCGCCCTGTGGAGGCTCAGAAACGCAAAACTGCGAAAAAGTCCAAGAAGGCCATGCGTAAGTGGGACGGCTCTGAGGGCGTTGACGGCACGGATCTGGACTACTCTGAGCAAAATACCGAGAGCGATGTCACCACAGGGAAGTTGGAGGATGCCGACCTCGATGCCTACGGTCACCGGGCCAAGGATGGCTTTATGGTAAACTCTCTGGGAGACGAGCTCAGAAGCATTCTCGCAGAACCGTCTACAGAGCAAACTCAAAGCTTCGGGTTTCTAAAGGGCCTCATGGGAGGCAAGACGCTGGATGACAAGGCGCTAGCCAAGGCGCTCGACAAGATTGAGGATCAGCTCGTGGAGAAGAATGTGGCCAAGGAAGTCGCGACCGAGCTCACGGCCAAGGTGAGACAAGACCTCAAAGGCTCGACAACTAAAAACTGGACGTCGGTTTCTACGACAGTCAAACAAAGCATGGAACGGGCGCTGTCGTCGATCCTGACCCCAAACACGTCCGTGGATATACTGCTGGACATAAAACAACGCAAGCGCAAAGGCGGACGGCCCTACGTGTTAAGTGTGGTGGGCGTGAACGGGGTAGGCAAGTCTACGAACCTGGGCAAGATTGCGTTCTGGCTCCTACAAAATGATCTGCGTGTGCTGGTCGCTGCCTGTGATACTTTCCGTAGCGGCGCAGTTGAGCAACTGAAAGTGCACGTTGAACGGCTTAAGCATTTGACAGAGCGACAAGGGTCCGGGGTGATTGAGCTATATGCCCAGGGATACGGCAAGGATGCTGCCGTGATTGCCCAAAAGGCCGTGGAGTACGCAGAGCGCCACCGCTTTGACGTTGTGCTTATCGACACCGCAGGCCGTCGCCACAACGACGAGAGACTGATGTCCTCGCTAGAGAAGTTTGGTAAACTGGCCCAGCCAGACAAAGTCATTATGGTGGGTGAGGCGCTGGTGGGCACTGACAGCGTGCAGCAAGCACGCAACTTTGACAATGCGTTTGGACACCAACGAGGGCTCGACTTTTTTCTTGTTTCAAAGGTGGATACCGTGGGCGACATGGTTGGAACACTGGTGAACATGACGCATAGTACGGGAGTGCCAATCCTGTTTGTGGGAGTTGGGCAGAACTATACCGACCTGCGCACACTTTCCGTTGACTGGGCGGTAAACCAGCTTCTCAGTTAACATCGCAACACCAGTATTAAAATGCGTGCCTGAGCCAAACTAAACTAATAGGTTTTAGCTAACCCGCCTAAGGAAGTAGCATGGTTGCTAGCGTTGTGCGTAAAAATCGATTGCCTAGTTAAACTTATATATATCTTGATGTGAATAGAATCCTTGAAAGAGTGTGACAGGAATGCCTAATTCGGCGAAACGTTTTGCTGGAAAGCACCCTCCATGTTGCCAGGCTTCTCATACTCGCAAGCGAAGTAAGTGCCGCGACTGCCGCAGGTCGTAGTAGCGCAACCAATCTTGGAAGTGCCCTTCCAGACCATCTGGGTGAAGTGGCCAGTGGCCAGGCTGAAGCCACCAGTGGCATAGTCGTAAAGATTCTTCTCATTGTACCAAGCGTCCATGGCAGAGTTAAGGTTGTTGAAACCCATAGCAATGTTCTCACCGTAGGGTCCGTGAGAGTGCGCGAACACACAATTGCTGTTGTCCAGGTAGTTTTGGGCGAAGCTAGCCAGGTTCTGGTCCCATGAGAGACTTTGTGCGCCATGCTGAGCGCGAACGCGGTTGTGATATGCCAGACAAGTTTGCGCGATGTCGGATCCATCACCGTCGTCGGAGCCAGAGCTAGAAGGAGAAGGTGTGTCTGACGTAGTGGGGGAGCCAGAGCCAGAGCCAGAACCAGAGCCAGAACTAGAGCTGGGACCTGAAGCGGGACTCGGGTTCGATCCAGAGCCAGAGCCAGAGCCGGGGCCAGAGCTAGAGCCAGAACCGGAGCCAGAGCCCGAAGCAGGGCTGGGGCTCGACCCAGACTTAGAGCTAGTGCCAGCAGGAGGGCTGGCCGGCGAAGACGAGTCGCTGCCTACAGGGGACTGGACCTTGCTCGGCGCGGGAGCTGGGGACAAAGGTGGGCTAGAAGTCTCTGGAGCACCTGCTCCCCCGGCAGTCACGACGTCGGTTGAGAAGTCGGTGACGACCTTCTGCACACCGGCTTCGACAGCATCGGCTGTAGGAGTGATGGAGGTTGAGGTTGGAACGGGGCCAGAGGCAGTCGCGACGGGCTGGCCATTGCCATTCACGTGAACGACAGCGGTGCTGTAAACGGTCTCGTAGACATCGACGGCCGAGACCGCACAAAAGAGTGCTAGTGCAGCGATGGGGGAGTACATAGGGAACGAGTGCTAAAGAATGACAGTGCGGTCCAGCAAGGATCCACAAGATTACTCGATAGGAGCTAGCGATCGATGGCTAACTATATAAGCTTGGCATGAAGAAACAGTTCATGCAAGGGTAGGGGTATAGATTGTTGCATTGGACCGTGCATAGAAGTGGGGACTTTAGAGAAGGGTATGCGTCGCGTTTGTTTCAACGAGAATCTCAGGATCGGGCCTGGTTAAGAGACACAGCCAACTCACGTACTGATGTCTTTGCCACGAGATTTTGACTAGAAGTCCATCGCTGCACCTCCCGAGAGCCGCCATGGGCTGGGGCTAGGTGCCGATCATCGCAGGTAGCGAGATTACAAAGACCCGATTTTAGTTTTTGGTAAACAACAAATAGAGACGGCTGTTATTCAGCTTCGAGGTAATCGCGAGGCTTAGCACGAATCGACGTCTGGGTTTTCAGCCAGCATTGAAGCGGTTGAACCATTGTGGGACAATGGACCCTCACCAAGTGCATGGGCCAATGTGGTCCTGTAAATCTGTGCGTTCTCGCTCCAGTCAAATGACATAATATGGCCATGCAGGGGCTGAGGTATTTGACGCGCCTTATAAGGTTTCAACGTGCTTCTGAAACATCTGTGACAAATGTTAGGAACGACTACATGGCCAGACTAGGCTTGGACTACCATGTGGACAACATAATGTAGATACTGACGTAGTTGGGTGTAAAAGGATTTTACGGACTGTGTTCTGAGACTTGGGGCAAGGCCGTTATCGTTCGACTGTCTAAGCTACTTTAGCATGTTTCAGGTTTACAACCTTGTTGGAGTCCTGCTGAGACTCAATTTTAAGTGGTCCCGGGTATGACGAGCTGTACGGCGGTACCGGTAGCTATTGTGACCATCTTTTGATAAGTTAAAACTGTGGTGCTGTTAGTGCTGTTCTTGCTGTTCGTTAGTTCTGTTAGTGCTGTTCGTTCGTGCTGTTCGTTCGTGCTGTTCGTTCGTGCTGTTCGTTCGTGCTGTTCGTTAGTGCTGTTCGTTAGTGCTGTTCGTGCTGTTCGTGCCGTTCGTGCCGTTCGTTAGTGCTGTTAGTGCTGTTAGTGCTGTTAGTGCTGCTCGTATATGCTGCTCGTGCTACTTGTTGATGCTGTAGTTGTGATTACTGTTGGTCCCGCTGGCCAGACAAGATCACAAATGTAGTGAAGTATAGGTTGATGTTACCTAAAAAATAGTTACACTATCTGATGTTCTATGGGAATTAGCAGCAACCACTGGAGCCGGACGAAACGTTGTTGCCCTTCAAGTTCAGAGCAGCCTTGTCATCACCACCCTCCCCGCTGTTGCGCATGCTCTCTTTGATCTGGCGAGCCATGGCCAAAAAGGCCTGCTCGACGTTGGTCGAGTCTTTGGCACTCGTCTCCAGGAACGGGATGCCCATACTCTCCGCAAACTCTTTGCCGGTGTTGTACTCAACAACACGCTTGTCAGTCAGATCGCTCTTGTTTCCTACAAGCAGCTTGGATACGCCCTCAGTAGCGTACCTGTCAATCTCCTGCAGCCACTGCTTCACGTTATTGAAGGACTCCTGGTCTGTTACGTCGTAAACCACAATGATGCCGTGTGCACCGCGGTAGTAAGATGAAGTGATGGTCCGGAAGCGTTCTTGGCCAGCAGTGTCCCAAATCTGAAGCTTGACGGTCTTTCCGTCGAGGTCAACAGTGCGAATCTTGAAATCGACTCCGATAGTGGAAATGTACGTCTCAGAGTACGAGTTGTCCGCAAATCTCATCAAAAGGCATGATTTGCCGACTCCTGAATCTCCGATGAGTAGTAGCTTAAACAGATAATCGTATCTAGGTTAGTCTCCTGTCACCATCCAACATGGGTATTACGCGTGTGTAGCAAGGCACAGTGGTTACCAGCACAGCTCAAAGGGACCGTGTTTCATACATCCAACTCATCCAGACACCTTCATTGAATCCTGTACGTCCCCACTGGGCTGTTGTGGGTCCCGTGAGTCCAACAAATTTGGTGATCGCCAGCCCACTGCTGGCTGGCGGAGCCAGGGAATACACAAACCACCGGGTCGCCCTCTTGAACACAGAGCCCCTCCGCTGCACGTCGCTATCTGAAGTAGACAATATCTAAAGCGCGTAGCGCACTTCACTGCCCGCAAACCCGGCACACGCGCAGAATTCCAGTGGCAATAATCTTTACTCTGCGTTAGTTCTGATCAGTTTCCCCGGTCCACGTGTTCGTTCAGCGCTGTTTGCGTGGCGCCACTCTACGTACTACTCTGAGTTCATCTCTCAAGGAATACAGATGATGACAAAGATCCAGAGGACAAGCCATCAGCCGCGCCGGGTAATCAGTGCCAAAGCGTCAGTTGACACTAGCGTGCCAGATTTTGAGAGGGTGCTCAATTACATTCAACTGGTGTCCAATTTAACAGCGGCCCTCTCGAGTTTGAAAGTAGGGGTGGGACGACTCGTGCATAAAGTTTTGGGACGCCACACTGTACAGCGCCACATTGGCAAAGGGGATGCAACAAGTGATGTGATGTTTGTCACCGAGCAGCGTTGCGGCAGAAGATGTTCGACTACCCAGTGCGTTGGAATCAACGCTTGATATAACTGCAGACACGTATAATACTTGATAGAAGACAATCGAAAGATATAGGTTCGATGATGAATGGTTTCTCACTTCGGCGACTGTGTCTTTATTTTGGCATCCTTGCGACAAATTTATTGAGGAAGCCCGGACCTTTACGACATTGCTCCCTAGTGGCGCCGGTTTGTGGAGAAAAAAAGACTCGGCAACGGGGAATTGAACCCCGGTCCCCCGCGTGCAATTTGACAGGCGGAAATTCTAGCCACTAAACTATTGCCGACTTTTCTGCCTAAAAGAAGGTAATAGTTTAGTAGGTTACGACATCTATCGAACCATCAGACAAGAGTTTATATTATATTACAACTCAAGTCAATGAATAATATCTGAAACTAGTACCGAATCTTTTGGCCACATCCAGCAGGGCACTCTCTCATGCCCAGTTCAACAACCCACGTCTCCCAGCAGTGTGGGTGTGTCTTGTGTCCACATTCCAACAAGACATCCGCAAGTCCTTTGACAGGCGTGTTGCAGTAGTTGCACCCGTCAAGAAGTCGCCGACAATTAGAGCAGTACCAGTATCCCACGCTAGCATCGTCGTTGGTCAAAAAAGATGCATTGCCGCTCAAGGAGTGGCGACAGTAGTGACATACCGTATCGACGGAGACATTGTCAATGTGCACATCTAATAGAGAAGCGGAGCTGAGGGCCATGAGGTGCGCTGCAGCTACGAAGCACCCTAACGAGCGCATCAAATGAATACACGACATCACGATTTCGTCGCGATCGTTCTCCCCAATGACCACTCCAACGTGCCTGTGAAAAAGCATCATCAGCGCCGTAGCTGTCAAATGGTTACCATGCTCCAGTGTGTGATCTATGGCATTTTTCAGGAGACTGGTGACATGAAATCCACACGTGTCTGCAGATACGAACTCCTCAAACCTGTGAGATATAAAAGTGAAATCGTCTTCTGTTATACTGCGCTGGGCCGACACAATAGAAAGACGACGCTTGGAGAAAGAAGATGCAAGGAGAACATCACCAGAATCTCGGCTGTGAGAAAATGCCCTGTGGGACAGTGACCGTCCTGAAAATCGCGAGGACAGATTCACGCTGGAGTTTCGAGAACTCAATGAACTGCCAAATGCCCTTGACTGCGCAGGACTGCCCGTACCTTCGCTGTCAATTGCCGAATTCTCACTGTTAAATGAAACGCCCGATAGTTTCCAGCTGTTTTGATCTGGCTTGTTCCATTCGTACTCGTCACGGTTGCTGAAAGAGACGCGCGTAGGACGTATGGCAACCGGGCGCGAAGCATTGCCGGAGTCTACGGGAACTTCAAATGGTGTCTCTCGCGGTGCAGGGACCACCTCATCTTTGAGCCATTCCCTGGCATATTCCTGTAACTTTGACGGCAGGGATTCAACAAATGTGTCCTCGAACTCTTCCATGGCAGCCGCCAAAAGTCTCCAGCTTTGTGCTGTTCGTAGCTTGAGAGCATTGTGTGCGACCTGTGCATTATACCGGCAGCAGTCTGCAACAGTCGTTGACTTCGGCAAGTAAAATAAATAGTGTTTGGCAAGGTATTCTTCAGCTTCTACTGCAGCAGAAGGAACCTCCGAAGAAATTATAGGAGTGGGATTGAAGTTGAGCCCGACTTTATTGAGCGTGCGGACCAGTGAATCTTCGGCGGGGAATGGAAACGTGGTATCATTTTGACATCCATATGGCGAAAGCGAGGCCGCGCTAGATGCTTCACCTATCTTGGAATTGGAATCACTGGGACCTGTAGGTGCTGAGCGCGGGATTGACGTGGCCTGAAAGTCGAAGGCCATTTCATTTTTAGACGACAGGGCCCCCACTGCTGGTGGCACCGTATTCCACAGTGATTGCTCGAACCTTAGATCATTCTGCACGAACAGTTTATCCCGACCCACCGTCCATATCAGTGTAGGTGACACGGCTGCCACATCTGTGACGTTATCAGTGTGAGAGTCTAGCATAAATGAGGGCATGTGAGGGCGACGCAGACTCCAATACGCAGCACCAGAAGAGTAGTAGCCTGTTCTGCCTGTTGTTACTATGGCGGATGAGGCTACTTCGGGGTCTCCCGGGACCCACCGGGCCTTCGCAACTGCAGCTGGGGTTGAAAATGTATGAGCAGGCGTTCTTGCCTCGGAGTTCATGTTCCAGACCTGAACCAGGTGGTCACGGCCTCCCGTCAACAAATAGTTCTGTGTAGGGTGCCAGTTGAGGGTAAGACCCTGCATGTGCGCGTTGATACGCATGTCAGGGAGCTGGGGCTTGCGAATGTCCCACCTGAAAGTTATTCCTGAATCATAGATTGTCGCGAATTTGAATTCCTTGTCCGGGCGAAACTGTGTCTCACGGGCTATGTCTCCTGCACGCGCAAAGCTAGAAACGGTTTTTCGTAGGCCCTGGCGCAGGTCCCATAACCGCACCGCACCGTCGCTGGCTGCTCCCAGTAACAAGTTGCCTCCAGCTCCAGCACCACTGCTGAAACTCAGTGAACCAATAGCTCCCCAAGTGGTGGACACGCGTGCACTGGGCTTCACGCCGTCCATTCCTGCGGTGTACAAGTACACGGAACCATTGACGGTAGCTAGGGCGACCACTCCGCTCGTACTCTGTGTACCCCATTGTAGGGCACTTGGTTGGGCGCTCTTTTCGGGCCGAGCGCTGTATAGAAGCTTTGCTTTTTGACTTTTTTGACTCGAGCTATTTTCAGCAGGGCTGATATCCGAGACCAAATCTACAATATTCAAGAAATCTTTGCCGGTGAGCGCTACCAATTTGTGCTCAGGCGAGACGCCTAGTGCATTGATCTCCGCGGGCGCATCGTAGCTACGAGTGCGATTAATACCCCTTCCCCCGCTCGCTTCTCTCTCTTCAGGTGACTTAGTAGGACGCACGCCGCCCGAATACAGCGCCTTGCTAAGACGAGCCAGTGTCTGGCCACCCTCAAAAGATAACAACCTGCGGACCCGCCGCTCGTCGTCCATCGTGAAAGTGAAAAGACGCTGGCTGCTCAGGTAAGATCCGGGGAAGTCAGACGGAAGTCAGATAAGGAACAAGCCAGGGTGGAAGAGTCACGCCGTCTAGTCAGGCCTGGGACGCAGACTCGACTCAGTGTGTCGACGACATTGCTGGCTGTCACTGGCTGCCAGGTGATAACAGGCAGCAGTCCTACACTGGCTCAGGACACATGTGATAGGCAAGCGGGCGCGAGAAAGCTGTGTACTAAAATAAATAAACTGGTTCTATACGTTCTATGCTAGACTTTAGACAAGTTCCACCGCTGGCGGATCACTTTGCGGGGCCGCCAGAGGAGCCACCGCCGAATACCTGAGCATGTAGATCCCCCCTTTTTTCAGCTCAATGGTGTCGTCGCCGACAGTGAGGAGCTCCGGAACATCACGAAGCACTCTTATGGCCACAGGCTTCTCCGAGTCTGGCTTGTCGACCATAGAGACCGGCCCAGCCGTGTCTGCAAGGTCGTGCAGCTCCTCCGGCCATTGGTGCATAAAACTAGCAAAATACAGCCTGTGGCGCAGCACGAGGTGTTGCTCTACATACCGCTGCTCACTGGCAGACAGGCCGTTTTCTTCCCCGTGCAGCCTGTAGAAAACAAGGTTCTGGTCAATTTTGGCGATCCGCGCTCGGAGGTAGCCTCGCGCCAAGAACTTGAGGCGCTCTAGCTCCGCCTCCACAACCAGCAGTTGCAGCTTCACGTTCTTGTCGTGCGTGCCCTCTGCCTGCAGAGACAGCGACGTTTCCTCGATCGTTTCGGCCAGCCGTCGGATCTGCTGCATCACCTCGTCTAGCGTGTGTTCCTCGAACGGCAAAAGCACAGGGGCCGTCCGCTCGGCAACCCAGGCCCGTCGCAGGCGCAGGCTCGCCCGCTCCTCCGGCGCGGCTGCCTGGCGACGCCCAACGCTGTTGATAATGTCCTCGATGTTGGACATTTGTTTGTGCTTACAGAAAGTGCTCAACGATAGTTCGGCCCTACCAGTAGACGCGCTGTGGAAACACGAGAGTGTACGCCGGCCGCCGTGTTTGGCACTAACAGAAGAGCAGACTTGCACGACACGGTCCTCTACTTTCCACGTACGCGTCCTAAGCTGCTGACTGCCCGATGGACCGGCGGTCTGAGATCGAGGCCAAGCGAGCCAAGATCGCGGAGCTGCGACGCCAGCGCGAGGCTCGGAAACCCGGTGGTGCAAAAGGCAATTGGGGAGCTGGTGATGGGCGCGGTGCACACAGTGCCGGCGCGGAGAAAAGCACTCGCACACGAGATTTCATGGAGCACCACCAGGAGCCACGGAAGCCACAGGAGCCACAGGAGCCACAGGAGCCACAGGAGCCACAGGAGCCACAGGAGCCACAGGAGCCACGGCCGGCGCCGAGCATAAAAGAAGGTGCTGATGTAGGGCAGAGCAGGGGAGCCATACCTGATCCCAGGCTCAGCACCACGAGCAGCACAGCACGCTCAATTGTTACGGCCGCGCAGTTCCATATCGAGGCCCCCGTCAAGTATTCCAAAAGCACTCAGACCAACGCGTCCAGAGACACTGTTTCAGGCAGTGACATAGAAAACCGACCGGCTGGTCCTGTTAATGGAGTGTCAGCCAAACGCGAAGCTAACACGACAGAGCAGACGGCTATATTGGAGAGACAACTGGAATCCCTCTCGCTGGATAACCCGTCGAAACAGTGGACTATCGCCACGGGCGTCGAAGTTACCCCCGCGCTTCATAGGTTTGCGGAGGAGTCTTGGCGTGCTGTTGCGCGTTTGCTAGACAGAGCAGAGCCACTAGCTAACTACACTGTGACAGCTAAGACTCGGGAGGGTCAGGGCACCCTGGACGTATTGCAAGTGCTGCAGGGCCCACACCAGGCGGTGGCAGCGATAGATTGGTCCCCTCATTTTGATAATCTCCTGGCTGTCGCTTATAGGATGACCGGGTGCATTTTCCTGTGGAGTCTGGACGCGCCAAGCTCACCAGAATGGTCATTAAAAGCACCAACTGATATTCTCAGCGTGAAATTCGCACCTCATAAACCCCAGCTTGTCTATGCTACGGGCTACAATGGGCAGCTGTACATATGGGATCTCAAAAAGGGACGGCGCGAGGTGGTTCCAGCCCAGCAAACAACAGCTGATAATGGTGGGCACCTGTTTCCAGTTTATTCGTTGAGCGCTACGGGTAGTGAACTGGCCCCTGTTATTATAACCTGCAGCAGCGATGGTGTCGTGTGTGCATGGTCACCAGATGCTTTGACGAAACCTCGTGACAGGATCCTCCTTGCCGACCCTCGGTCTACTTCTGTTGTTGCCAAGACATTACTGGATCCTATATGTTTGGCTACACACCCCAACGATAGCTCTATCTTCGTTGTTGGTGCTATGGATGGCACGTTGTACCGAGGTCACCGAATGGACCGCATGGGCAGCAAAGCTGGCGTCACTGCCAACGGGATGTACTCGGGCCATGCGGGTCCGGTTTCGTGCGTGTCGTTTCATTCTAACCACTTGGCTACTGAACTAGGCCGCTATGCGCTCACGGGTGGCCTTGACTGGACGATAAACCTTTGGTACATTGAAAGCGAAGAGAGAACAAGTGGGTCGGGGAGAAAACAAGTGGAACACCGACCGCTCCTGCAGATCAAGCTTGATGACATCGTCTCAGATCTCGCTTGGTGTCCCGATCACCCCTCGTTGTTTGCTAGCATCAGCGGGCGAAACCTGGAATTTTGGGACGTCAACAAGGAAACAGATATTCCGGTCGCTTCTCACACTAGCGAGCATGTACTCGAGAAACTTGCCTGGGGTCGAGGGCGACGATTAGCTGTCGGGACTCTGGATGGTAAAACACTGGTCTACACACTACAGCCGGGATCACTAGAACCCAACGAATCCACCTGGCTTGACTTTTTAGCTAGATTTTCACAACATTAGTGTACATGCATAATTTATTTAGCGTTTCGTGATAATATACTCGACTTTAGTGCGACTCGGTGACCATGATATCGGAAAACGGTCTGGCCTGGTCGCAGCACAAAAGGCCATTGGTAGACATTGCAAGGAGTTCGAAGAACATGGCCGCCTTGTTTTCACCTGCTGAGCATAGGTCATCAAATGACTTGGGACCGCTGGTGAGGGCATCCCTGATCGCGGCGCGGGCTGCAGCAGCTTCGGTTTCAGCAGCTTCCGGAAGGTCGGAGCTCAGCACTGGCTCCTCGGGCAAGTCCTCATCATCATCGGCTCCATCTCCGTATATAGCGCCATCATCTTCAGGCAGAGCCATACTAAGATCGCCATCTTCATCAAGGGGGCTTGGTAGTTCCTCCATCTGCGTCTCGATGTCCTCGGCACCAAGTTCCGAACCCCCCAGGAGTCGGCGTCGTTTCATTTCTCTTTGCACAAATCCAGGATCTAGCAGCTTTACAGTGGCCTTGTCCAGCAGCGCCAATATGTCGGGAAAGCTACCCTGCCTCGCCGGTGTGGGTGTGTGGGCGCGTGCGGGTGCTTGTCTGCGCTTCCTCAAAATATTCTGGCTGGGCTCAGTGGGCGGTGAAACATTAATTGCTTCATCCAGATGAACAACTTTTTGTCTTCTGGCCCGGGGCCGTTTTGGAGGCCCATGCCCATCCTCGACGTGTCGTTGCAATCTTTCTGCCTCAGGAGCCACAATCCTGACCTCGATATCCTCGTCTTCAACCGGTGTTGCTACTTCCGGTGGTGGCGAAGAGGAGTACACGTTCATAGACAAGTCTCCATCTTCGATGGCTGCAGGAAGTAAATCACTGCCTGGTTCGTCCGTCTCTTGTATCGCCAGCGCTCCAGCCTCGTCGCTGATACCATCCAGTAACCCTCGCAAAACGCCGTCGTCCTGTTGGCTGGCAACGTCTAGCCCGTCACTCCATGGCTGTTGCTCAGCACGGCCAACAGCATCTATAGAAATATCAGCATCGAGTATTAGGTTGCGCCGGTCTTGTGTGCTTTCACGGGCCTCGGTTGCAGCTCGCATAATATTCTCCCCTGCTTCGTTCAGTATCGCCTGAACATCAAAGTCGGCCGCGTCAAGAGTTTGCGACGGCTGGCTACTGAAGGTTGACGGCTGGCGCCTCCGTGGAAGGTCCAGTGAAATCGGCCGGAAGGCGGCACCAAAGCTGTGGTCTGCGTTTTCGCTGTCCTTTAAAAGGAACCCGGCTTTCCTACTTAGGATGGTCGCCAGTCCATACATGAGAAGCCCCTCGCGGCGCAGGGAGGGCGCTTCTTTTGACGAGAGAACGGAACGTGTCGCATCCTCGAAATTGAGAGCCAGAATTTCCTGGCGACTCAATTTCTGCTGAGTGGACGCGAGCCACACCTGGCTCAGCTGTTCGGCCATTTTGGGGCAAGTCGCACTGAGTTAGGACCGTACTTGAAGAACGCGTCGCGTCGTTGAGTCAGCGCGCTAACCTGGATCAGAGATCATAGACGTCCAAATTGACGAGGGTTAGGGGGCTCCTGCATGGCCTGAGATGTTGAGGACATGATACCACCTGGAATCAATTTAGATGTGAACTACGAGCTGACCGTAGCGAGGAAACAGAACTCCAAAAACGTTATATTTCCATCGAACTCGTGCATGGCTTGCATGCTCAACGTTCCTTTTCCATCGTAGCGTAAACTCAAGCGGCTCGCCAGTTTCAGAGCCTCTCTAGCTTTCGCTATAGTACCAAAGGCATAGTTGAACGATGTGCGTCCGTTTACCTCGAAAAGTTCCACCACATCATGACCAGGTTGTATTACAAGTTTTGTAGTGGCGAGATCGCCGACTCCAACGAGCGACAGCTGCGGTGGTCGCTGGCTGGCTGTTATGACAAGCTGCGTTGACTGCATAATGTCAAGCTCTTTGATTGCATCCGAAATGGTTTTGCCTCGCACAATGAGATGTAGGCGAATATCATCTCGATCCAATTGAGGGGCCGCATCGACATATGATGGCACGTTTTCACCTGACAAAACGCTATAGGTGCAAACACAAGTCATCTCTTGGTGCGTGGAATGCAGCTCTAACGAGGCGCCTTTCCTGTACCGCAACGTACACCGGGTATTCCCGGACCGGTCCTTTCGTAGGCTATCTCCCTGCATGGCCGCCGATGATTCCCAGTCCAGCAACATTTCGAGAGAGTGTGCTAATGCCTCCAGTGAAATTATGATCACTTCAGAATCTTCCTGTTGAGAGCTGTGGGGTGTCTTGTAATTTCCAAAGATGGCATTCTCTAGAAACAATGTGGCGCTGCAAGCATATGAGCTGTCTAAGACGTCAAACGTCAGACCCTGTTCAGTCATATGCAAGGAAACAATTTTTGAGACTGTTCCAAGGGCCTTGATAAGACAACTTAGTGACTCAGTATAGGAAGTCGTGGCCTCAAACCAGTCAGAATCCTCAGCGACCAACGGGCTCGACATGGTATCGTTCTGCAAACCGAAGGACCTTTGCAATCGGGTATGGTTCCCAGAGATTCTTTCTCACAAATTTAACCAGAATGGGGACTTGGGATGCTCTCGTGTAGCTTTTAGTGGTCGAATAGGACATCAGCCTTGGCAAAAGGGAGCCGTTCGTTGTATGCAAGCACTATAAGCTGCGGCAAATCTGTCAAGACTGGCTTTAGTTACTTTAACCTGTCCAAGTGTCCTTATTATATTATGTGTTCCCCTTTCTCATAGCCTCTTCCTGATCCACAGAAGAGGATAAAGAGCAGTGTTGGTGGATAGGCTGGTGACATAAGTCTAAGCGTTCAAAACGAGAAACTGGGCCTACTTCTGAGGCAAAAAGTGACTGCATTATTGCCGCAAACATCTGAAGCTTAAGAGCGATGATAGACCTCGCATTTCTCTGTGGGGTATTCTCAAGAATTTGATCGGAAAGGACATGACACGCATAACACTTCCAGTTACTTTCAATGACTGCACCAATCTGCAGAGGACACGGAGTATGTCGGTCTTTTGGATAAGGCTACTTCAGCTGTCGATGATCCTGGTCTGCGCATGGCCTATGTTGCGATATTTACTGCGAGCTCTTACAGTTCGACTGTGAACAGAGTGGCCAAGCTGTTCAACTCTCTACTTGGCGAACATTTGAGTACTGTCACCCGGACATGGGTTTTAGACTGATTTCGGAGCAGGTGTCCCACGCAGACAGCCCTCGTTGGGAATTTTATGGTGAGTCCAATGTCAAGTCCAAGTTCAACGGCCGTTCATTCGATATCAACCCGCTTGCCCTCTGGTATCGTAACTTACGGCCCCATAAAGGTGCCGACGTTTAGGAGGAGCTATACTCCTTCCGCAAGGTGACTTTGTCCGTCGTAGGGATCATGGTTGGAAATCCTGTGTTTGACAATTATGGTGAGATGCTCATCACAAATTTCAAGTTGGGTATTACCTGCAACAAGAGCTTCTAGGCCAGAGGCTGGCGCGGAGCTACGGCCTATAAACTCGAAGGCGTGGTCAAAGACAAGGATGGTAAGGAACTCTACACCATTGGTGGGTTCTGTAATGACAAGGTCTATGCTACTAAGGTCGGGTCAAACGACCGCCGCTCTGCACCCTTCAATATGACACTATTTGCAATTACACTAAATGAGCTGACTCCCGAGCTTAAGCCTTGGTTACCTCTAACCGATACGCGACTCCGCGCCCTGATCAGCGTGATATGGAGGAGGGCCGCTACGACCAGGCTGCCGAAGGGAAAGAGCGACTTGAAGAGAAGCAAAGAGCCACACGCAGAAAGCGCGAGGCTGAAGGTATCACTTACGATCTTGAGCGCTGAAACCTATATAGAAGTCACCCTTGCTTCCGGTACTCCACTTCGTGGTTCCCAGGGTGTTGACAAAGTATCGTGTGAACAGAGTCAGAATAGCCCCGCTAGGCTAGCAATGTTTCCTGTCGCAGGCCCTGAATTATCGTCTGGCTTTACAAGCGTTCAGCAAATCGACTCTCAATATCGTAATGGTGTTGACAAGATCAACAGATTTAACAAAAGTAGCCTCAAATCGGCTGTCAAGTAGCGTAATGGTGCTGACAAGATCGACAGAGTGGCCGATACAATAGAAGCAGAGACTAAACCAAGAAAGAACTCTGTTTGATGATTTCATTCTCATCATCATAGAAAACACCACCTTACTGCAGCGCGACAAGACTTAGCTGCCCTACGGACTTCTGCTTCTGGTTTTGACAGATAACCTCGGAAACTGGATCTGTTAACATTCTCTACTACAGAAACAGAACCCGGGTTGAAGACTTCTGAAGCTAGTGTCACATAACGCGCTGGCACCAAGAACTGCCTTGCTAGCTCAATCGGCAGAGCGTGTGACTCTTAAAGACCGGCAGCGGATAAAAGTCATCACAAGGTTGTGGGTTCGACCCCCACGTAGGGCTTACTTTTTGGATCCTACTATTTGTACTGTCTCAAGTGATTACTCCAAAATGAGCAAGACTCAAATACTGTAGGAATGAGATAGATAGTTTGTGCGTCGAAAGACACAAGAGGCATCCGTCGTTGTGTTGGGCATTGTGGCTGTTTGGCAGTGTCTTCGAACGCATAAACGCCGTGCTTATGGCATGCCGAGGTTCTCCATTCAATTATGTGGGGGGACAAAGGAGCTCCAGAGCAAAGTTCAAAGAATGGGCTGACCCGCGAGCTGCTGAGCCTAATTGATACTGCTGCAGAAGATGGTAAGGTCGAGATCAGTCCTTGGGACTTTATGGAACGGGAAAAAATCGTGCATACGACGGTCCTAGAGAAATTGGGAGTGCTCTTGATACTTCTAGGTGTTCCGTTTTCAAGCGCATTCTACGCAGCCAAATTTTTGATTCGCGGAGGTAAAGATTTACCGCCCTTTTCTGCCTATGTGTTTATGAGCACGCTGCGCTGGGCCTATATGAGGCTCAATCGTACCCAATTACGGCTGGTAATCCCTTTGAGACCACTGCGCGAGGAACTTGCACTAGTAAAGCTCCGTGGACCCCCACCTAACAACTATAATAAACTTTTTGCAGTTGACAGGGCCAGCGCGCGCTGGATTGGCGAAGTCCCAGATCGCGGAGCTGAGGATCCGGTGGTGCTATATTTGCATGGCGGAATATATGCCCTTAAGGCAATTTTTGCCCAGATTTTTTGGTGCATTAGCATGGATCGGCGCCTGAACGAGCGAGGACGCCGGCTGTCGATACTCACAGTTGACTACACCGTAACGCCGTACGCCAAGTACCCTGTACAGCTCAATGAGGCCATGGCTGTTTACACCGAGCTGTCAAAGTCTTGTAACAAGATTATACTTATAGGTGACTCGGCGGGGGGTAATCTTGCTGCGGCTATGTTGGCAAAATTGAGCGAGGAAGGTCGTCCTGCATCATGGGGGGCCATCTTCGTGTCCCCATGGATGCAGTTACCGGGACGAAACTATGGGTCGTATGTGGAAAATCTTGATAGAGACTACATTGATGTTCGGGACTGCGAGTGGCAAGATTTCTGTACGGAGGAACAACTTTCTGATCCCATGGTTAACCCAATCTCGGGAACGAGCAGCTATTGGCGTCCCAAAATGCCCGCGCGCTCTGCTATTGTATGGGGCGAATGGGAGATACTTCGCGATAGCTCTGCAGAGTGGGCACAGATTGCTGGTATCCCGTATAGATATCAAGAGAGGCACGGTGTGCACGACCCTGCAGTGGTGGGGCCGCGTACCCGTGGATCCAAATTCGTTCTCCACATCCTGGACACGTGGCTCGCGGATGCGCAAAAAGGGCCCAACGTAGAGGCACCTCTTCCAGCACCTCGTGGGTTCTCAGCAGCTCGCCTTTAATCGTTTGAGTACGACGACAGATATTTTTAGTTACAGGCTCTGAAGCTAAGTTAAGCAAACCAAGCTAGAGTCTAGTTAAAGACTCGAACCTGGTTGCACGAGCGAGTAGGCCTCCTCTATTGCTGCAATAGTGTCGCGCTCCAGCCGCGCGGCGAGCTCCGCGCACGACGGAATGTCATTGATGACACCTGCGCACTGACCCAGAGACCAGATGCCAATGTCAGGATCGCCCTCGGTGTAAACTTGAACTCCACGTTTTCCCGTCATGAGATGGGCTACCTTGCCAAAATCAAACTCGGACTTGTTCTGCTCTTCAAGGACTGCCTTGGCCACGCTGTTGCTGAAGCAGCGGACAGAGTTGTTCAGTGGCTTAAGAAGTAGCGCGGTGTCGGTCTCTTTCGCATTCACAATGGCTTTTTTTACGTTGTTGTGAATAGGTGCCTCCTGAGTGCACATCCAACGAGTGCCCATATTGACACCTTGAGCGCCCAGCGCAAAGGCTGCAGCTGCGGCACGGCCATCTGCATAGCCACCACTGGCGATAATAGGGACTTTTAGCTCCTGTTTAGCCCGCGCCATCAGGATCAATGATGTGACATCGTCTTCGCCCGGATGGCCAGCACACTCGAATCCGTCGATGGAAACTGCAGACACCCCTAGCTGCTGCGCTTTGAGGGCGTGGCGGATTGAGATGACCTTGTGGATGATTACCGGGTCCTTTGCCGAAAGCAGGATTGGCAAAACCGGCTTGGGGTTTCCTGCGGTCTCGAAGATGCGAAGACCCTCGTCCACAGCGACCTGCGCATATGCAGCATAATCGGGAGGATTGATCGAGGGGAGCAGGGTGAAATTTATACCGAACGGCTTGTCTGTGGCTAACTGGCGACAGCGTCTGATCTCGCTACGCAGTGCGTCGGGGCTGGGTTGAGTAAAAGCGGTGAGGAATGCGAGGCAGCCCGCGTTGGCAACCGCTGCCACCAATTCTGCCTTGCCAACAAACGTCATACCTCCCATGATGAACGGGCGACTGACACCAGTGGTGCGTGTCAACCAAGTGTTGAGGTGGGCGGGCATTTTAATAACAAAACTACCAAAACGTGGGGAAACTTGGCCTGTTATCGCGATTACGTAGTAGTGATGTCATCGCGCCTCGGCACATTGGAGCTGGGGCTTTAAGGCACGTTGGAGTTGAGGCTTTCGGACATACGATACCTCGCGCCAGCGCGGCGGTAATCATAAAATATCATCCCTATGCATTATTTATTTACATTGCATGCTATGCGGCCCTATGCCGTAGCTGAGTCGTTCTGTGATCGCGTGTGGGCCAACGCGGTCCGCCCACGCTTGTCCTTGATATCGTCGGGTTGGACAACAGTGTTGGTCTGCTGCTTGTCGCGTGTAATTTTCTGACCATTCACGATGTAATCGATTTCCTCTTTGTCGAGCGTTTCGTACTCGAGCAGGCCCAGCGCCAGCCGCTCAAGCTCACTGTTCTTCTCCTGGAGCAGCGTGCGTGTGCGGTCTTCTGACTCGTGCAGTAGGCTGCGGATCTCCTGCTCGGCCAGGTGGCGCGTGGAGGCAGACCAGTCATTCCAGTGCTCTCCCAGTGACACTGGCCCGATCTTGTCAGACATGCCATAGGACGTAACCATGGCCTTGGCCACGTTCGTGGCCGCTCGGAGATCAGATGCACAGCCAGAAGTGACATTCTCCGCGCCACGCTCCAGCTCCTCTGCAATCCGGCCGCCCATTGCCACGTCGAGCTTAGCCAACAGCTCTGCGCGTGTCTGGTCGTACTTGTCGAGCTCCGGGAGCTGGAATGTCACACCCAGCGCCGAGCCACGGGGAAGTATCGTCGCTTTGTAAAGTGGGGTGGCGCCTGGCGTATAAAGGGCCATAATCGCATGTCCCGCTTCGTGAAACGCAGTATTGCGGCGGGTATCTTCAGTCATGACCATGGTGGGGCGTTCTGCGCCGAGCAGAATCTTGTCTTTGGCCCACTCAAAGTGGCCCATGTTGACAGAAGAGGCATGCTTCTGCGAGGCGTGAATCGCAGCCTGGTTAACTAGATTGCTGAGATCCGCACCGGAAAAGCCTGGGGTCCCCCGGGCGAGGTCCATCGAGCTGACGTTCGCACCAATTTCCACCTTTTTCATGTGGTGCTTCAAAATAGCATCGCGACCGCGCACATCGGGAAGGTCGACGTTGACGTGCTTGTCAAAGCGGCCAGGCCGTGTGAGTGCCTTGTCAAGCATTTCAGGAAAGTTGGTCGCGGCAATGAATATGACACCGTTACTTTGGTTGAAGCCATCGAGGTCAACAAGTAGCTGGTTAAGCGTCTGCTTGGAATAGGCTTGGTCTTTGGGGTTGCGCTTGCCTCCAATGGCGTCAAGCTCGTCAATGAACACGATGGCGGGCGCTTTGGCACGCGCAGCGGCAAAAAGCTCACGAATGCGCTTTGCACCAACACCCACGTACACCTCGTCAAACTCAGAGCCCGACATAAAGTAAAACGGCACGCCGGCCTCGCCGGCTACCGCGCGAGCCAACAATGTTTTGCCGGTGCCCGGCGGGCCGGTCAAGAGCACGCCCTTTGGCAACTTACCACCAAGGCCCGTGAACTTTGCAGGGTCCTTCAGGAACTCTACAATCTCTTCGAGCTCTCCTCGAGCCTCGTCGACGCCCTGGACATCCGAGAACCGCACGTCCGACGTCTCTGGCCGGATCGCGTCCGGCTTAGTGCCGGCAAGTTCCGGCCCAACCTCGCGAAACACGGCTGTCACGCGGTCCGACAGGTACGAAACGCCGGCGATGGTAACGATAAGCACAATGCCCGAGATCCACACCCAGCGGGACGAGCGCGAGACCACCACGTGCACAGGGTCGCCGTTGGTGCCGCGCGAGCCCACGTGTCCCAAGTGTCCAGTGAATGCCGCAAGGCCGTCCTTGGATTGCCCCTTTGCCGAGGTGCCGGAGCCAGCACTGGCCCCGGCCTCGCGAACGGCCTGAGCATACAGAGCATCCGTGTCTGCGTTACGGGCCACTCCGGGGGTCTCGTAGCGCGACACAACGAGGTGAGGGTATTTGCTGGCAAGCAACGCCCGGTAAAAGTCCGCCTGCGCACTCGCGTTGCCAAGGGCGCGATTGGCTGTCTGTTCTTGCGCCGACAGGCTCTTGCGGCGCGGCCACAGGCTCAGTGCCCGGGCATTTTGCACGGAAACACGTCGGCCAAGTACCCCAGGACCGCGCTGAACATGCCCGGCCCGTAAACCAACTCGTCGCAAAAGCATTGGTGGCGTTTGGGCTGATGGAAAGTCAGTTGGCCGGTGGAAGCTTTGCGGGCCGGCCGGGTAACTGACTCAGCACTTTGCAGTCGTCGGCGAGTTTGGCAAACATGGAGGTCCAAGAGATCCGGGACAGCATCAAGGAGCTGGAGAAGGCGGTGGACGCGGATCTCCAGCTGGAGGTACTCGAGCGGCTGGACCGCGAGTTCAAGCCCACGGAGGCGCTTCTGCGCGAGACGAAGCTGGGGGTGGCCGTGAACAAACTGCGCACCCATTCGGATCCACGGGTCGCGGCGCTGGTGAAAAGGATGATCACCCGCTGGAAGGAGCAGGTGCAGGCCCAGAAGGCCGCCACGCAGGCGCGGGCGCGCGCGGCAGCGAAGTCCGATGCCAAGGACCCCAAAGACACAAAGGACACCAAAGATGCGCGCGGACTGCGCTCGGCAAAGAGCGATGGCGTCAAGACCGCCATATACCCCGAGAGCGTGCGGAACAGCTGTGTCGAGGTCACGTACAACGCGCTGGTCGTGGGCTCTGACGCGGCGTTCTCGGCCGTGCTTACCGCGGCAAAGAACATCGAGGCTGCAGTGTTTGCTGCTGAAAAAGGTGCTACGCCCGCATACCGCACCAAAATGCGCTCGCTGTTCATGAATCTCAAGGACCCCAAAAATCCCACGCTGCGGGAGCGTGTTGTCTCTGGAGACATCAGCGCTGCCCGGTTACGCACCATGTCCCCGCAGGAAATGGCCTCGGAGGAGCTGCGGAAGGAGATCCAGGCCATCGAGAAACAAAATCTCTTCAATGCGCAGGGCGCGAAGGAGACTCGCTCAGTCACCGATCGGTTTACGTGTGGCAAGTGCAAGCAGAAGAAGGTCTCGTATTATCAGATGCAGACGCGCAGCGCGGACGAGCCGCTCACGACATTCTGCACATGCGAAGTGTGTGGCAACCGCTGGAAGTTCAGCTAGCGCTGGACGAGCGCGAACGATCGAACGAGGCGGAACGAGGCGGAACGAGGCGGAACGAGGCGCCAGAGCCCAGGTATGCAGTAATGGCTGGTGTTTAGCTTTAGCTAGCACGTGCGCACTCAAATTGGGGCTGGCTCCGCTATGCGGACGGCAATAACTCTTAACTTTATTTGGATTAGAGCTACTCTTAGAAATACATAATACAATTCAGCTGCTAATCTACCTGCCTGCTTCATTATCATGATACGACGTGACAACCAACTGTTAACGACAGACCTACACCGAGTCCTAGAGCCGGTGCAGTTTTTTTCCAGCAGACACCATAGTTTCCTTCAGCAGATCAGACCGCGTCATCCTGATCTGAATCTGCCGAATCAGCTAAGTCAGCTGCCAAAACCAGCTCGACCAGCTCTGTCTCTTGTTTGGCCCCGCCATATCGGCAGCCAATAGGCTGATCAGCTAACAAAGCTATTCTGGCCCAGCCAACTAAACCAACTAGCTGGCAGTCGCGCGCAAACTGCCGACCAACCCAAAACTGATGAAGTTGACGTGTGGCCTCGAGGTTCACGCCCAGCTCCTATCGCCGCACAAGCTGTTTTCGGGCACCTCAGTTGCGTTCAATGTCAAGCCAAACTCGCGGGTCTCTTTCTACGACGCCGCGCTGCCTGGAACACATCCAAAGCTGAACTGGGACTGTCTGCGACTCGGGCTCCGCGCTGCTGTTGCACTGAACGCAAAAGTGCAGCCGCGCACCTCGTTTGATCGCAAACATTATATGTACCCCGACCAGCCTACCGGCTACCAGATCACCCAAAACTTCGAACCCTACGCTCGCAACGGGTACCTTGAGCTCCAAGCCCGCGATTTTCGAAAGCCTAGCGACCCCCTTAAGGTCCGTATCAAGCAGCTACAGCTCGAGCAGGATACGGGGAAAACAATTTACTCCGGGGATGTCTCCAATGTGGATCTCAATAGAATGAACACAGCGCTCATTGAGCTGGTCACAGAGCCAGATATCACGTCGCCCGAGGCCGCTGCTGCGTTTGTGCGCAAGTTGCAAACTCTGCTACGCCATTTGCAGGTGTGCAGCGGTGACATGGAGACGGGTGCGATGCGTGTGGATGCCAATGTCAGTGTCGATGGTGGGCGCCGCTGTGAAATAAAAAATCTCTTCAGTCCCAGCGCTGTGAGGGCCGCGGTGGCAGCAGAGTTCCGCCGCCAATGCAAAATGATCCAAGAGGGCCGGCAAATTGTATCCGAAACACGAGGCTGGGACGGCAAACACACCACCCGGCTGCGCGTTAAGGATGCATCGGTAGACTACCGCTACATGCCTGACCCTGAGATTCCCGAAATCTGCATTCCTGCCGCGACAGTTGATGCAGTGGCCAAGGCACTACCATCCCTTCCAGATGAGATTTTGGACAGTATGATAGACACCCACCCCATTAGCACTGTTGACGCGCGCACCCTCTTCGAGCTTGGGATGTCGTATGTCGAATTCTATCAGCAGGTGTACCGGGACTTTGTCGTAAGAGGTGGGTCCAATGGCGCTTTGGTGGCTAATTGGCTAGTCCACCGCTGGCTGGGCGAAACGGACGTACTACCCCCTATTGGAGTATTGACGGAACTGCTGTTATTTATTGATGCCAAAAAAATCACTATGGCGTCTGGCAAGCTTGTCTCGAAGCATCTGGCGGGGCTAGTTTCGCAAGGCCAGGCTGTGAGCCCGGCCATGATTGAGACAATCGTGCAAGAATACGGGTTAGCACCCATATCGCCCAGCGAAACTGGGACGGCAGGGTATGCTGAAATCTGCTCGCAAGTAGTCGCGGCAAACCCCGACGTGGTTAACCGCATTCGCGCAGGAAAAAAGGGATCCATCGCATTTCTATTGGGGCAGGTGATGAAGGATACCCAAGGCACAGTAGACCCCGCTCTAGTGAGAAAAGAGCTCGAGTCTCTTATCGGGTCATTTTGATGGACTTGCACCAACACTCGCACTCTCACTAGGACCATAAAACGTTGAGTCGCTGGAGGTTGCGAACTCGGAGTCGCTGCCGGAATCAACGTGGTCAGGCTGATGGTCTGAATCGCTGCCGTCCGATTCCCCTGCACTCTCCCGTATAGTATCTCCAATAGCATTTTCGCACGCATCAACAACCTCTCTGACCGCCTCCACGCCCCACCGTAGATCGTTGAGGTCTAGGTAGATAGGGCAGCTAATACGCATATACAATACCCCGTCATAAGATTTTAGGGGGATATATGTCTTTCCGTGGTCCAGGAAATAGTTGTGCACAAACTGCAGGATATCATTCCTCACTTGTTCGCTGCTACTTTGGAGAGGAAAAGTGACAGAGAACATGCCGTAGTTTTGCTGGTCATCGTATGTGGTGAAAGACCGCACACCCAGGGCATCGCAGAACAGCTTACGGCCCTCCTTTGCCAAGTTGTTCTGGTACTCCATCACGCGGGCCTGGCCGCCGCAGACATCTTTGTAGAATTTGAAAGCCGCGGTTACGCTGTCCACGACTGAGTGATCTGCGACTCCGACATATGCAAATGTGCGTGCTAGCTCAGTCCTGTCCAGTTCGGGGTCCAGGGGCTCGTTCATGGCGTCGTAGACGGATGACACGGGAAGACTGTTGACCTTGCGCCGGTGGGGCTCGGCAACATAAAGCGCTGCCACGGCATGGTTAACGTACATCCACTTGTGCAGATTCGTTGTAAAAAAGTCAGGGCGCGCCTCGCGGAGGGAAATTGGAATCAGCCCAATACCGTGCGCGCCGTCAACAATGGACAACACGCCATGACTCCTACACAAGTCACACATTTCTTCCCAGGGTAGTCTAGCCGAGGGCTCGGATGAGACCGTGTCAAACAAAGCAAATTTCACCGAGCCTAAGGGTTGGGCGCTGATGGCGTTCTCGAGATCGGCAAGAATGGCATTGTCGTTCAGAGGGTAGTCCAGCATGACCGGCACAATGTCTATACCCATCTTTTCCTCCATGAACGAAAGCGTGTTTCTCATTGACACGTAGACGGTAGACAGCATCACAATCTTATCGCCTCGGTTAAACGGGTAGCTGCGGAGGACCGCGTTCAGAGCTGTAGTAGCATTGGTAGTCAGTACGAGCCCGTCAAAGTCCGCGTCAAGCATGTCCGCGATCAGTCTACGCGCTTCGTTGGTCTTGACATGAATATCTTCACGCATGTACTTATCGGGGAACTTGAGAGCACCCTGGAGCGCTTCGATCTGTGCTGCGAGGGTGGGCCGCGAAACAAGTCCATACGCACCATGGTTCAGATTGACCACGTTTTTGTCGTAGTCAAAGTACTTTTCGCGCGTGGATTTGCCAAAACAAGCAAGCTCGCCGCGCTTTCCAAACAACATCTCGAATGACTCAGAAAACGGTGGGCCTCCACCATCACAAACGCCTGCGGCGGTCAGGTATTGCACTCGACTATCAACTATGGAAACTATTTCACGATGCCAATTAATTGGCAGGACATTCCATGCACCACTTCCAGCTCTGGTAGTCTGAAAAATAATTATGTCAGAGTTTGCGAAACTAATTTGAATGCCCAAAGCCAAAAGCAAGCCGCTGAGCTCTAGGTCAATCAAAAAGAAAGCCAATCACAGGGGCCAGAAGCTCAAGGATGCAAAGCTCCGCGCCAGCCTTGATGACATAGTCCGCGAAAGACAACATGCTGCCGCGAGGGGTGAAGTTGAAAAAGCTCCCAAAGACAAGTCTATCAAGGCCCTTGAACGGCTGGTAACCGCAGCCCCAAGGAAAGACAAGAACGACGTAAAGGATAAACTCAATACTCTACTAGCAGAGATGGGCCAACTGAAGACAAAGTAGACCAGGTGCTTTTGACTAGGGACAATAAATAATATATATAATCGAGATATCAGCCAGACTCAGCTCGTGCATTTCTGTCATTTGATAAATTCTCCTAAGGCCACTTAAGAACAAGGCTGCGCCGTCTTTGGCAATTCAGCCTGCTGTCATATGCAGCCGTGGTGCAGTTTGCCTAGAATCGAGCCACTGACAAGAGGGCTACTATCCCCGACTACCGTGAGATCAGTTTGCCACAGACTCGGGCCGCTTTAGAACGAGGCCACGTCGGTCTTTGCCAATTCGCGGCCTGCTGACCCAGCTCTCTCTGAGTATCTGAACAAGGTCCTCAACCTTGTCCTGAGAGACATCCTTAGTTTGAACCAGCGCCATTGTGTTAAGGCACTGAGTGATACGGGCCGCCCGGTGGGATATTTGGGCACCGGGAGCATCAAAGTTGATGCCGTCCATTAACCCAGCACGTAGCCTGTCTGCAATGGGCAAGATAATCATGTCGCGAAAAGCCACCAGAATGCTCCGCCGCACGGACAACGGCACCCCGTTTGCCCTCAGCGGCTTCCAGTACTCCTCAGCGAGCTCGGGAGTCTTGAGAATCGTGCCGTGGCCGTCAATCTCGAGCTGTAAGGGTAGAAAGATCGCCTCGAGGAGCAGTAGTGTCTTGGTAAAAAACCTCTCCCAGGTCTCAGCCAGGTGACCGAGCAGCTTGTGCTGGGGAACCCCATTGAAGTTGGCGTGCGGGCGCATGCCAGTAACCAAGAGCTCGTTGAGCCGCTCCATCATCTCTAGTGCGCTAGCGCCCGACTGCACGTGCGCACCAAAGTGCAGCGTCACCAGGGTGTTGGCGTCCTCGACAGGGATCCGCAGCTTCTGCTCGCTGAACACCGGCTGCGTGCGCGAGCATAAGAGCGACCATGTGGAGGCGAGAAACGCCATGCACTCCTCGTTCGACTTGAACGACGGCCGGTCTCCCATATAGGCGTGCAAAGGACCTCCTTGAAACGAGTAGACGGAGCCCTCGCTCGCCAGACGTGAGTTGGACGAGCTTGACGACAGCACTGTTGATGGGGAGTCCTTCTTGCGGAAAGGCATGTGATGGTGCTTGCGCGGCGGCACTTCGCTCGGTACAAAAGACTGCCCCGGCGAGCCCAGCGCGGCGATTCGATCCAGCTCGCGCGACGTGCGCGCCATTGGCGATCTGTCGTTGATTGGCAGACTTAGGTCGGTCTTTTTCCTCAGCGCCTTCAGGTCGCCTCGCGACTGGCGGAACATTTTGGATTTGAAGTTCTGGCCCAGTACGGTTCCCGACGTCAGCTTAGCCCCAAACGCTGCCAAGTGGGCTCCACGCTGTCGGCCCTTGCGCGGCTCCTCTCCAGGCGACAGATCCATGTCTGAGAGGCTGTAGCTGCGCCCTGGGCTGCTCAATTCGCCTAGTGACCCCAGACTCGACAGCGACGGCGCTGCACGCAGGCCGCGGACGGGGTCGGGGCTCTCGTCGCCCAGACCGGCCACATTGTGCACGGGGCCTGTCCGGGGAGACGTGATGGGGCTGGTATCGCTGCTGGAATGGCCCGACGACGGTTCTTCCATGGCGATAATCCCCGCAATTGTCGTCGTCGTCAGTTAGTCAGTGGGAGACAACTTACAGCTGATGCTGTCCAAAACAGGTCTGGTAGGCGTAGGGTTCTGGCTTTGGACGCTGGCCGGCCTCGCGCTATTTTGCCGTGGGTTTTTCCCGGCCAGCCCAGGCCGGACCGGCTACACCGACACTCCCGCGGGGGTGCCTCCACAGTTTGATCGCTTGATATTTATGGTTGTAGACGCGTTGCGGAGTGATCTTGTGTTTGGTGAGAAAGCTCAGATGCCGTTCGTACATACGCTGATCCAGCGTGGTCTGGCCCTGCCGTTCACGGCGTTTGCTGCACCCCCCACTGTCACGCTGCCTCGCCTAAAGGGACTTACCACCGGCGCGTCACCGAGCTTCCTGGACGCGGTCATTAATATTGCAGAATCAGACTCCGCGTGCCTTAATTACGACTCCTGGGTTGCCCAAATGGCGCGATCCGGCCGTACTCTGCACATGTTCGGCGACGACACTTGGCTCAAGCTTTTCCCCGACACATTCGTGCGTTCGGACGGCACTTCAAGCTTCTACGTGTCCGACTACACTGAGGTCGACCACAATGTCACGCGCCACCTTGGCACCGAGCTTGCGTCGCCCGACTGGGATGTGCTGGTGCTCCACTACTTGGGGCTGGATCATATTGGGCACAAAGGAGGTCCACGCAGCCCATTGATGCCGGCAAAGCAGCGAGAAATGGATGCAGTGGTGAAACGGGCCTATGAAGCCTGTGACGACCGCACCCTTCTCGTGGTCACTGGCGATCACGGGATGAACGAAGTGGGGAACCACGGCGGTTCATCAGAGGGAGAGACCTCGGCGGGCATGATACTAGCCTCGCCAGCGTTTGGAAAGTTTGAATTTGCTCGAGATGCCCCGTTGCGCGGCCGCGGCTTCGATCTGTACACCAAGATCCAGCAGGTTGACGTGGTGCCCACCTTGGCGCTCTTGTTTGGCATTCCTCTCCCCAAAAATAGCGTCGGCCTGCCTATTGCCGATATTCTCAAGTTTTGGTCGCCTGAGGATCAACATGTGATCTACGACTACCTATGCGAGCACTTTGATCAGCTGGGAGAGCTCAAGAGTTGCACCCCAGAGGACCTAATCAAGTTGCAGACGTCTTTGGCCAGTGTGACAAGCGCCTATGACCTCCGCTTCATGTGCGCAGGGATCTTCATGCTAGTGGTCGCAACAGCGACAAGCCTTTACAACCTGCTGCGCATGCCGTTATCAAGGGCATGCAAGATTGCGTGGTTCATGGTCGCTGTGCTGTACGCTGCTGGTATGTTTGGAAGCTCGACAGTCGAAGAGGAGCACCAGCTTTGGTACTGGGGTTTTACGGGGTTGGTTGTCTACTTGTTCTTCGCCAGGGGTGCATCCTCGTGGCTACCCTCCCTGGAGATGCTCGCAGCTTTTAGACTTGTCAGGGGATGGAACATGACTGGGCAGAAATGGGCCAGTGGCTATGATATCGCAGACTTTCTATTGAGCGAGCCGAGGCTTCTGTGGTTGCTTACCGCGACTGCTTATTTCAAGGTATGGAGAAGCGTGCGAGGTGGTATCATAGGCCTGGGCGCCATTCTCATGTCTCTCTTACTCAAAATATCTTTTGCGCGTTACAGCGGTGACAGCCTCCCCTTTCCTCTGGAGTATGTGGTCGTTCAGGAAAAGCATCTGGTTACGCTAGCTCGAGCAGCCTACATTTGCGCTGCCCTGATAATCTTGGTGGATTGCTTCCGCCGTCAAATTCGTGCTGAGGTGTTCGAATTGATCTTGTTGACGCAATCGCGTGTAGCGAATATTCCTCTATTACTCGTCTACAATTGGCTGTTTTCCAGCTTACAGCGCGTCTTCCGGCACCGCGACTCCTCGAGTGATGCGTGGATAAGTCTCGTTGTGCTTTTCTTGCAATACTCTACCTTTTTTGCATCGGGAGGTTCCAACTCGTTGGCCACTGTTGATCTTTCCAATGCGTACAATGGGATCACGTCCTACAATGTACCCATTGTCACGATACTAACCTACGTCAGTAACTGGGTAGGACCCCTCTACTGGACCTGTGCATCTGTGCAGTTGATACAAGGTAGCGGTCAAGTGCGTATGCAACTTCTTGCTTGGTTTTATAGCTCAGCTATCTTGAGCGTAGGCCTGGCATGTCTGATCCTGCGGGATCATCTATTTATTTGGACCGTGTTCTCACCAAAGTTATTATACGAAGGGGCATGGCTTGTTTTCCAGAACCTAATCAGCGACTCCGCGCTCACTGCCCTGCTGAGGGCTATTGGGCTAGGATGGAGTGGCTCATTCTAGTTTATTACGGCTCCCCACTAGCTTTGTATTCTATGAAACGTTGGAGGTTCTCGGCCACCTCCTCGGCTCGCTCATACGCGACGCTCGCGCCCTCCTGGCCAGCACAGATCAGGTATCGCTCGATGCTTGGCGCAAGAGCAGCTAGTTCTTCCTGAAAACCACTATCAATAAATAAAGAGGAGTTGTAGGCGGAGTCGTTTTTCCCAAAAACATCAAACATAGCATCAATAGCATCCACCAAAAGCTGCGGTTGTACGTTTTTATAATTTTCCACGATAAGGACGATGAGTTTGGAGACGTGTGTCGTAAGTTCAGGTCTGGATGGCTGAGACCCGAGCACTGCCAGCAGCACTAGCACATTTCTCAACAACTCTTCGTATGCAATGCGACAGCTCTCGAACTCAGCGGGAATAGGGTGGCCAAATTTGAACAAGTCTGTGATAAAAGATTCAGAAAGCGGAACCTCGCCTGCGAAAAATTTGGCTACGGCAGCAAGGGCACCAATGGTTGGTGTTAAGACGTAAATATCATTGCCAGATACTAGTGGCTGTAGTGCATGCCACAGTTTTTCCGCCGACGCTTCCCATTGTAGGTCGAGCGCGTTGAACGCCCATCCCACGTTGTTAGCTACAGTAGCAGCCCTGAAGACAAGTGACTCAACAGGGAGCCCTTTAAGGCATAGAGGTACCACGCGTTCGTCGCAAATTTTCAAGGCGTCCTCGAAAGGATTAGTGGCCAAGGACTCAATGAGAGTGGCCAAAATTTCGAACCCTACTTGCACGGCATTTGTGCGAGCACGAGCGGCAACAGACTCCAGGGCGGCTTTTTTAAGCTCTTCAGGAGTTGAGTTTTCCTCCACGTCTGGCATTTTTAGACTGCTAAAATCAATCGACGCAAGCACGTCGATAATTCCCGTCATGATATTAGCGGGGTCGTCATCACTAGCGCGAAGATTAGCCAAAATTCCGTAGTAGTATACCGTGCAAGACTCACTTTTAAGGCCCGCTTCTGCGACTGTCTGTGTCTCTGCCGATAGTAGCTGTAAAACGTCAGTTCTGCCCTCGCTCAGCACGTAGATAACCTCCAGCGATGTTTCCGCAGCAGAGACGGTGCCGGACTTGGACACTGGAAGGGCAAACTTGACACACGGGACAGATAGCTGCGCGCCAACTGTTTCGTGTATGTCGTCGTCTGCAAGACACAAAGCAGAAATAAGACCAAAAATGTTTTCTATAAATTCCAAGAAGGTCCGGCGGTGCTCGGCCGGCAGACGGCGCGAGGTCTGAAACCACGCATTGTGCAGTTTTCCAAGCACGTGCTTGATGCTTGTAATAATATTGTTCTCAAACAGTGCGAGGGCGATTTCGCGGCCGTCCTCCAGAACCAGGTTGCGCAGCAGTCCATAGCCCTCGGAGACGATTTCCTGGCTATCGTCTGTCAAAGTCGTGGACAAAACCACAGACAGCAAATTTTCTTTCAGAAGCATGTGCCGCATATTTGGCAGGTCCACAAGCGCGTTAATCGCACCAATGGCCATGGCTCTATCTGCTAGTCTGGACGATCTGAGCTTTGCCAGCAGCGGAAGAATACGTTCTTCCCGCAGCTGCCGGGTCTTGGCCTCGCTGCGTTTCAGGGGATCAGACTGGCCCGATCGCCTCTGCGTTTTGTGCTTTCCCATTGCGTGGATAGTGTTTCTAAATCTGCCAGACCGGGATTGTGGTAAAATTTGTGCCTGATAAAATCAGGATAATGCAGCGCGTGACTAAGCGCAGACAATTTCACTTTTTGGTCGTGGACGTGGAGTTTAGCGCCATGTACAGGCTATTTCTTCGACAGTTGCAGCGGCAGGCTCCGAGCGTTCGATGCTACTCAAATGAGGCTGCTGCATCCTCGGAGATGAAGCCCAAGGTCGTCTCGAGTGTCGCCGCCGGCACGCGGCTCAAGGGATGCAACGTGCGCAAGAACGGCGAGGATCCGATCGCACTTGCGGACGAGGAGTATCCCGCATGGCTTTGGGAGGTCCTGGATCCTGAAATCCAAAAAGCAAAGCTGCAGGCAGACCCGATCCGGGCCGCGCGCAAAGAACGGCGCGAAGCTAATCGCAAGAAGATCAAAGAAAACAACTTCCTGGCCAAGATGAAAATCTGATTTTACATTGAATGTACATAAATTTATTCACTACACTAGATTCGTGCGACCATTCAATCCGTGATCACTTGGGCTGGCTAATCTCCGACTTGGTGCCTGCTACGTAGGCCGGTTTGTATTCTGGGTTATTGGCAGCCTGTGTCGGATCAGTTAGGTCGCCCAGTGCCGACTCAACGCGCTTCTCCTCGGGTCCGTAATTGGGTTTGAGGGCGCCGTCTTTCTGCAGCTGCTCTCTTTGTTAGTTTCGGCCGTACTTGGCAACGGTTCCGGCCAAGCAAGCTGGATTCCGGATAAGCAATCAAAGATTTAAGGGACTTACAAAACTAGGGGCTGGAAAATGTAGACGCCGGTGGCAACGCCTACGAGACCGGCAATGATTGGTGCTACCCTCCCACTCATCAATTCAGGTTAACAACTGCCCTTACAAATAGTGACAAATTCTACTCTGACGTTCTCCCTACCGACTCTCACAGTTTGGACGAGTTTGCAGAGGACTAGTGCCGACTTCAAATGCCAGACGGTGAGAGCCGGGACGTAGCTTGCGTAGCGTTGGCACTTGTGATGAAAACTGATAGGGACAACCGACTCTTGATGAAGAAGAAACGTCATGGAATCTAGATAGTATTTCTGAAGCAGCCGACGCCGCGTTTTCTACTAGGGTATAAAATAAATAGACTAGAAGACTTTTTCAGTGGATGCCTCTACGGCGGAATGGTTCTCAAAGTTGTGTTCACACGCCATGGGGAGTAGATGCCTCGTCTTGGAGTAGCGTACTCTGCTATAGATGAGTATTACAGGTCTTGTGGCATGGGTATCCAAAAGTACCTCGTCTTGACGTAGCGCGGCATGCTCTGCTATTGATGTGTATTGCAAATCTTGATGAGTATTTCCGGCCCTGTGGCATGGACACTCAAGTGCTTTGCTGAATGCTCCCGAAGCTCTACCGTGGGTTTAATGTTACATGTTACACGGTCGCCGCACATATGCACCTACTCGCCTTTCTGAACAGCCCGGCGTTCCAGGTAATATAGGATCGAATAAATAAAAAACAAGTCTTCCGATTACAAGTCTCCTGGCTGAAACCCCCTGAAGTACTTTTTTCTGAACGCTTCCCCGGGCGCTACTGCCTTGTCGTCTCCAATATCGCCCTCTACACGGCGTTCGTACGTGAGCAAGTACCGCGTCCACTTGTAAAAGCGCTGAGGGCACGCGGCGACGAGTTTGAGGCGCCGGTGCTGGGGCGGCGTCAAGGTGTCTTCGTTAGCCATAGGCATCCAAAATGCTAGCCGACCCAAAGGCTTGAGATGTTCGCTGGCAAAGTTGAGCAAGTCCTGAAGTAGAGCGTCGAACTCGTATGGCCGTTTAGGCTGGATATAGTCGCGACGCAGATGCGCCGGCACATTGTCTATGAGTATGTGTTCTTTGCCCGCGTGTTTCTCCACATCTTTTGACCCGCACACTTTGAGCCCTTCGCGGACACCGTAGGGCGGGTCACAGACAATGGCATCAACGGTGAATGATGGACGCAACGCGCTGTGGGTAAAGTCCATGGCCAGCACGTCGACAAACTGACGTGCGGTCCCATACTGAGAAAAGTTGCGGTCATAGCCGTGCAGGGGGCGCACGTCGATATCCGAGCCAATCACCAGGGCGCCGAATGCCGCTGCGGCCACGGGAAAGCTACCGGTTCCGGAAAATGGATCAAAGACCAGGTCATCTTTGCGCACTTTGGCAAAGTTGCATGTCACAAGCGCTAGCTCAGCATCAAACGACGTGGTACCAATGTGGCTGCGCTTTTTCAGATTGTAGATGTCGGCAAGATGGCGACTGGAAGAGCCCACATTCTTGGTGAACCATATATGTCGCGGGGTTGGATCCTTGGGTTCAAATTGTTCAATGAGTGTAAATGTGACTTCCGGGTTCTTCATTCTAATGGGTCCATCGAGGCCCATGTATGCAAAACCATTAATGATGTCGATCTGGGTCGGTTTTGCACGCCCACCCTGGAAGCCCATAAAATCAAACTTGAACGACGCGTTCTTGTACTCTACAAAATTGTGCAGATGGTTGGCCGCGTGGACTTCCCCAAGCGTATCGCCCTGTGCAAACAAGCGGTATATGCCGCGGACAAGTATGCTGCGCGCAACCAGGCGGCGAGCGTGATCTTCAGATGGAAGCTCGAGCTCGAGGAACGGCGACGAAATGTCATGGGCATCCAGGTCCACAGATACGTTTTCCAGCTCCGCCAGCGCGCTGAGCTCTGCGGCCCGAAACTCCTCGTGGGCCTGTGCCAAAAGGAGCAGAAAACGCATGCAGACCCAGAAATTTCAGAATCCAAGTCTCGTCGTGGTCACATGACGTCATCGATTTTTTACCTGACTAACCGCGCCCTGACTGACCCAATCCCCCTGATCACGGCTGCAGCTTACCCGGCGTGCAGGCATCCAAAGGAGCCCTTTCCCAGGGAACTCTCTTCCTCTCTACGAACACTAGCTAGGATGTCCGGCCACGCCGACGAAGAAGACGATTTCTTCGCAGATATTTAGTAAATATCGTTATTTCTTATATTGTGAGCATACAATTCGAACAGCGTACTGACCATAGCGGCAACGATAGCCACAAGGGCGAAAGCCAAAACCCCGCCAGCAAGGACGGCCAGGAGGCAGCCTCTGAGAAGACGGCAGCACCCAGTACTAGCGAGGTATCTGCAGAGAGTCAGAATGTAACAGAACCTGCCGTGGCCCCGGCCGCTGGCGAGAATATACCCACCGCAGCAAGTGGATCTGCTTCGACGGCGAGCGCGCCAGTGGCGGCGCCAGCCGCGCCAGCGATGCCTGCTCCGCCCGCGGATCCGCGTCTGGCGTTCCTCCAGGCAGCCGGCGCACCTCCCGCGCCCAACGCCGCCGGTGGGTTCGACCCGGCCATGTTCAGCCAGCAACTGCAGCAGTTCCAGCAGATGCAGCAGCAGATGGCCCAGGACCACGCGTCGGACCTGGTGCCTGCGGGCCAGGGCGGCGGTTTCCTCGCCGGCAAGATCTTTATCCCTGCAAAGGACGAGGGCAAGATGTTCATTGGCGGTCTCAATTGGGAAACCACCGACGAAAGCATGCGCAACTACTTTTCGCAGTTTGGCGAGGTCACCGAGTGCATGGTTATGCGGGACAGCATGAGCGGGCGCTCGCGCGGTTTCGGGTTTTTGACATTTAAGGACCCCAAGACGGTGTCGACTGTGCTCAGCAAAGAGCACTTTTTGGACGGCAAGATCATCGACCCCAAGCGCGCGATTCCCCGCGAGGAGCAGGACAAGACGGCCAAGATTTTTGTAGGCGGTGTGGGTGCAGATGTCACCGAGGAAGATTTCAAGTCGTTCTTCGAGCAGTTTGGCACCGTCATCGACGCTCAGCTTATGATGGACAAGGACACCGGGCGCCCCCGTGGCTTCGGGTTCGTGACTTTCGACAGCGACCAGGCAGTCGAGACGATTGTGGCGGAGCAGTTCCTGAACCTCAAAGGCAAGCCCATCGAGGTGAAGCGGGCAGAGCCACGTGGGCGCGACCAGGCCCGCGACGACGGCCGCAACGGTCGCGCGGCTTTCGCTATGCCGCAGGGCAACATGTACGGAAACGGTATGGACCCTGCCATGATGACGCAGTACTACCAGCAGTGGCAGGCCTACATGTCCAAGATGCAGGAGATGATGCAGGGCGGAGGAGGGGCCGTTAACCCCATGATGCAAATGTACCAGCAGATGATGATTCCGGGACAGGGTGTGCCTGGGGCCGCACCCACACCTGCACAGCCGCAGGCCGACGATGGTGACCGCGACCACCGCCGCGACCACCGCCGCCGCAACGACGACCGGAGACGGTCTCGCTCCCCAGGAGCAAACCACCGCCGCCGGCGCGACCGCGACCGTGGCGACCGTGACCGTGATCGTCACTACCGTTAGGCATAAAATGTACGTAGTCAACAGCAGACACTGCCAGCGCATGGCAATCACCCACTGCACAACCGGCCTGGTGCGGCTCGCCCGCATGGTTCCGTCCCTGATTCGCTACAACGTATATACAGAGCACTATGGAGCTATTTCAGAGCCAAAATACCATACACAACGCTGGTTGCACGAGTATTGCTTGGTGGTTGCGCCTCTCAAGTGACCACCAGGGTTCTCACACCGTTGGAAGGTCAGGGCACGGAAACCACCACCAAGCCCTTGATGATGGACGATGCGAGTCGCATTGCGTGGCTGCGGATAGGCGCGGCCACATTGGCTTCCTGCATCGGTAGCAGCATCATCTGGATAGACAAGTTATGGAATAGTATGTCCCGCCACAAGGTGTCCATTCTCAATAACCATGGGTTCCTGATTGCGTCGCTGGCGCTCTCCTCAGGCGTGCTGGGAACAACTGCGCTCAACGGCGTCCTGCCAGAGGCGTTTAAGTTTATAGACCGCTCGGATCGATCCGCGTCTGTCCGCATGAGCCATGTGCTGGTACTGGTATCCTTCGTAGTGGGCATCGTACTGTGCCTGGGACTCAACTTTCTGATACACATCTTCACATCTCAGAGCGTTGTGCATTGCGTGCACGACGTTGGCGGCGACTACGAAAACCGCGGTCACAGCCACTCTCATGGCAACGGTCACAGCCATTCGCGTGGTCACTCCCATGGCCAGCCGCAGGACGAGGAGCATGCATGCGCGCACTGGCACAGCAACGACGACCAGTCCAATATTTTCCATGACCACGGTAACGGCCACAGCCATAGCCAGAGCTATAGCTATTGCCCCAGCGGGCAGCCAAGCCAGACCCCCAGCACCAGCAATGAGACGCCGGACGCCGATGAGCAGACACCGCTTATGGTGAGTGTCCAGGGCAAGATGGGGCGCGGCGTGGAGCAGCACTTCACACTGATTGCTACGGCTCCTATGGACGCTGATGGCGAGATCCATTCGTCGCGCAGCCTGCTGGACCGCACAACAAAGATTCTCCTCTCAGGCAAATGCTACTGCGTGGGCACATGCCGTGGCTTCCAGTCGCTGCAAGCATGCGCGTCCGAGCTACACCGCGAATTGAGCGGGAGCCTCACTGCCAACGACCCGGACCTCCCCGTAGCTGATGTCTGCATCCGCGACGAGGAGAGTCATCCTGAATTAGTTCCGGAAGAGGATACCGCGACGCACCACCACCATGTCGTCCCGCAGTTTGGCCAGCTTTTCTCAATTGGCCTTCAGACTGCCCTTGCCATAGCAGTCCACAAGATTCCCGAGGGTTTCATTCTGTTTGCCACGACGAGGGCAAACCAGCACCTAGGTCTGCGAGTATTTTTTGCATTGGCAGTGCACAACTTTTTCGAAGGGTTCACGATCGCAACCCCGCTGTACCTCGCTCTCGAGAGCCGAAGTCTGGCTTGTGTGTTCGCGTTCCTGCTTGGTGGTGGCAGTCAGCCTCTCGGCGCGTTGCTGGCGTTGGTGCTGCTACCCAATCGCGGCCTGGACGACTCGTCGTATCTCGAATTTGGAGAAATCATGGCCGGCACGGGCGGGTTTATGACAACCATCTCTTTCCAGATGATTGCTACGGCCGTCGACTACGGAGGGTCCCAGCAGCAGGTTGTAACCTGGGCCATCCTCGGAGCCATTCTCGTTTTCGCTCTCGCCTGCTTCTAAGTCACAGATTTTTGCATAGGCTATATTTATACGTAATATAAAGAGACACTGCCAAGCAGTAGTCGTTTTGGCTTTGATCATTAAACTCATGGCTGCCCGATACGGTCACGATCACGGTGTTCCGTTCAGCCCAACCTCGACAAGCAAGTAGACATTGACAATGAATATAAACACACAAATGAGCGCTCCAAACAAGGTTGTGGTCCAGTGATTGGCGTAGCACTCGACAGGGGCGAGTCGTTCATTGCCGCTAGAAACCGTCTTTTCGTCGCGTGTCTCTCTGGCAGAGTGTGAAATAACTCTGCTAACGGAATCTTCGTATGAGGCTGTGTAAACGGTCATTACTTTTTTGTTGGACGTAAGGTAAACCAATGGAAGGGACAGAAACGGTAGAGTGATGGTGAGAACTACCTGTGACCAATTTAGGGCCTCTGATAGGCCCTTTCTCCCCACCGCAGCAGCTACGACAACACAAGGCACAATTGCTAACAGTCGTGTGGCAATACGCCGGATCCAGGGGCGGCAACGCCATTTCAGGTGACCCTCAGACACAATCTGGCCCGCGATGGTGCAGATGACACCCGCAGACTGGCCACTACACAAAAGCGCCACCATGAAGGTGACAGCTATTCCTTTACCAAGGTATTTCTTGAGCATGTCATAGATACTGTACAAGTCGGCATCGTTGGCAGCCTCTGTTCCATAAAGAGTCGCACCTGCCACGATAAGAATAGCCGAATTGACGAAAATCGCAGCGGTGCACAGCGAGACGGTCAACTCGGCAACCGAGTAGCGATAGGCGTGCTTGATAGCGGCCATACTGGGCTCATAGTTGACTATGTCGATTTTCGTCGTATCCACTTCCAGACCGTGTTGCATGTCAAAGGCACGCACGCGCGGAACCGCGATTGCAGAGCCCAGATATAGAGAGTGGGGCATCACAGTGGCTCCCAAAATGCCCGCAGCCATATAGACACCGCCGTCAGTGATGAGCCCGTGGGTAGGCAGGTAGCCCTTGAACACCGGGCCGGGAGCCGGCTGAGGTATCTTTGCCAGCAGCACAGCAAAGCATATCATGACTGCAAGCAGCAGCAGCGAGACAAAGTACTCCAGCAGCCGCACCGCCTTCATGCCTTTGCCGGGACGGTACGCGAAAAGGATCAGAATCACGTCTACAATGGTCAGCACAGTTCCGGCAATGAGCGGGATATGCAACAATATGTTAAGGGCAATGGCCGTACCAATTACCTCGGCAATATCTGTCGCTATCATGGTGGCCTCTGCAAATACATAGAGGATGTACCCCACCCACCGTGGCAAGTGCTCGCGACAGTTGCAGGCCAGATCCTTGCCCGTGACCGACCCCAATTTGATGGCCAGTGTCTGCAAATACAGAGCAATAACTGTGGAAAGCAGGATCGTAAACAGCAGCGTGTACTGCTTAGCTGCCCCGGCCGTCACATCAGTGGAATAGTTACCTGGATCCATGTACGCTACCGAAACCATCAACCCCGGACCTACAAAGCTGCCGTACTTTTTTACCAGGGCATACGCGCGTTGGAACTTGGTCAGGTGGTCCTTTTCAGGACCGGGGGTCTCAATAGGCGTTTCGGTGATGATCTCGAGCCCAACATCGGCTTCGCGTGTCTCTCCCATATTTCACTTGAGTGTGAGTTGGCTGAGTTGGCTTGGGAGCACTACAGCACCTCCTAGTCTGTCGTTTATGCACGCTGAGGGTCTTTCCGGGAAATTGTCGTAGGAGTTAACAGGTAACTGGAGATTATGTGATCTGGGGTACCCGATAACGACAACACAAGACGAGCGAATTATCTAGTCAATTTGCGCTGCGTGCCCTCTTGGGCATTAAAGTAAATTTTTTTCTATCTAGTGTCTTGTACCGCTTGCATGCTTGGGCATGGTGTGACGAGTGCAGCTGAAACTGTGTCACTGGCATGCAGCCAAGCAGGCGGCACCGCAGAAGCACCAGGGGCCGTTGGCCCAGGACATGGGCCAGGATAGATATGCACGACCGTTAAAACAGCGTATAATAGCAACGATAGCGTATAATAGCAACGATAGCGTATAATAAAACGGCAGCATATTATAACAACGGCAACGTATAATAACAACAAGTCGGGTTCTCCGGACACGGACAGAGAGTCTCATGGTTTTTCCGCATCAGACTGGTCTTCTTGACCGGCGTCTGCATCACCAGCCTCCGCGTCGTCATCTTCGACCTCTCCAGACTCAAGATCGACCTCTCCAGACTCGAGATCAGCCTCTTCCTCGTCCTCGTCCTCCTCGTCGTCACCTTCCACATCGGCCTCGTCCGCCTCCTCCTCGTCCGCCAGTTCGTCCTGCGCGTCCTCGTCCTCGTTCCCGTAGATGTCCTCGTCCTCCTCGTCCAAATCAGCGTCTGGCTGCTCCGGAGGGTACTCGTCGATCGCGTCGCTGTCCCAAGCTATGTTGAAGCGGGTGACGCGCGGTTTCTCCGCCAGGATGTTGCGCACGACATGGGCCAGCTCCACACGCGTGGGCGGGTTCTCGCGCAGCTCCTCAGTGTCATACTCGTTGTTCACGTAGTAGCCGACCTGGACAAACTCCTTGTCGCGGTACGAGCATGACAGGAGCATCACCGTCACCGACACCAGCTCGCTCTGCGGAATGAGGTCCGGCGACGGCGGGTCCGCCTGGAACAGGAACTTGTTGACCCCTACGGGAATGGGGCCGACCAGCAGCGACTCCAGCTCCTGGTCGTGCTCGGACGACGTGGACGACCCGACATAAATGAGCTTCCACTCGAGGTCTTCCTTCAGTGGTTCGAGACACTCGAAGGTTATCTCGAACTCGTAGGGGTCTGTGAACCGCGCCGGGTTGTTCAGGATTTGAACGTTCAGCAGCGACACGATAGACATGTCGCGTCTGGTCGCGTTCTATTCCACTTGGCCCAAGCGGTTTGTCAGGCTGCAGAACAGACGGCTCGTTCGGGCCGTAACTCGAACGACGCAACACAAAACAGGGTCAAAACAGGGCGCGCGTGGAATTGGTCCGGGGACGTGGCGTATGGCGGCCGCAGGCTGACATTGGCGCGGCGAAAACTGGCCGCCACGTGCGAGGCATGTTACATATCTTGGCAGTAAACGGCCCCAGAATCGAAACCCAGGGCACCGCAGGCCACCAAGGCGAGCACAGACATCACACCCACAGGGCTATATATTACGACGGGCGACCGTAGACTGCCGTAACTAGCGGTTGCACGCACGAGCCTCTGCCCAGATTGATCGGTGATTTGCCACGTTCCGCCCCACCGCGCCACATACGCCTGCAGGTGGGCCGCATGCCCCCCTAGCCCATGTTTACATTGATATCGTGATAATTCCCCGAAAGCTGACCCCGCCATCGGATCCTCGGGACACTGCATTGCGACGTTGCGCCGACCCCGCAGTAGCAGTCGCCCACCACACACCCACCGCGTTCGCACCCATCGAGAACGGTTTATCCCTGTGTGCCACTCGTCGAGACTTGCGATTTGCCAGACCCACCAGCACCGGGCCCTCAGAGCATACCCAGTACCCCCGCCCCAGTGTCCTCGACCATGAGCGTCGCCGCCCCCGCGGCACCTGTTTTAAACAGTGTCGTCAGTCAGCAAACCCGCGACAAGCCCACAGATACCGTCAGCGGCAGTCCGACGAGAAGAAGCTTCTCGCCCCTCACGCCGCTGTCGACGTCCGCAGTGAACAGCGCAGTCTCCCAGACAGACGACTGCAAGCCTGCTATGGACGCCAGAGATGACGGAGGCGGACCGGTTCGTGCCACTCCGGGCAATCAGGCGCGAGGTCAAGTCGGGTCGGACGCCCCGGGAGCCGAGCGATACCCGGGCACCGGGCAAGACGCGCCCGAAGACACAGAACGCACGCCCAAGCGTCTGCGCACGCCGCCCGACTGGGACTCATCGTCGACGGCAAGGCCTCCCACACCGCGCCAGGGCCTGTCTCTCCTGCTGGGCCCGGGGTTCTCGTCGTGGCCCTACGGCGAAACCGCTCTTAACGAGGCATTGCGCCTGCGCGCCGAGCAGGAGCGCACAAAACAGGAGTATTACCGGCTCGAGAACCGCAGGCGTGCGCTCGACCTACTCAATGCGGCAGCCCGCGCTGGCGTCCCCGGCTCTGCCATTGCTGTTTTGTTCGGACAATCACCGCAGCTGTATCCGCAGCCAAAGCCGGGCCAGTCTTCGGCCCAAGCTTCGGCTCCGGCCCCACAACCCGTCCAGATCCCCAAGGCGGAACCCCAAAACCACCCGGCACCCGTTGTCTCTCCAAGCACGGTGCGTACGCCAGCAAGAGTGACCGTGCCATTATCGAACCCTGGTACCCCCACTTCCCAGCAAATAGCCGGCCAAGCAGCCGCTGTGGCCCTTCACGGGAATGCTCCCGCCAAGGCGCCGCTTAGCCTTGCGACGTCACCTCCACAGGAAGTCGTTCACTACGAGGACCAGCAGCAGCGGTCGCCAGTCCGGTTCCGGCCTACGCACACGCGATCAGCGTCGGCGCTCCCTTTTGCAACTCGCCCGCTCCAAGTATACACTTACCCTAACGAGTCCCAGCAGCAGCAACAGCAGCAGCAGACAAACTCATCTAGGACTAGCCTGCAGTTCCACCACTGGACTCCCGAGCAGACACAGCAGCCCCGGGGGAAACCTGCCGGCTCGCCGCGACGGGAGGAGGAATTGCGCCTCATGTCCTCCCAAGCAGAGGCATCCCCTGCGTCGGTCGTCGCCGCTAGCAATGCGCGCCGTCGCAGCATGCATGCGAGACATCGTTCTGAGGTCGACGTATCCAAGGCTCCCTGGTATACCCGGCGCAGCGAGGAGGGTGCGTCCATCCTCGTCAACATGGCCTCAGAGCGTGCAAAACACGAAGTGGGGTATATCCTTGAGTCCCGGGACGAGTCTCAAGGCCATTCCTCGCGCCGTCCAGCAAGCGACGCAAAAAGTGACGCAAAAAATACGCAAGCTTCCATTCACTCGCGGTTGCCCAGGGGTGTGCCCGGCCCCATCGAGCCTCATCACGGGACCAATTGAGACCTAAAAGGCAAAGGGGATCGCCTCATGAGTCCAATTGATCCAAGGTCCTTCGGAGACCGATTTTGAACCCGCTTGTGTCTTACTTTTGACTTTTATCTGTGGCAGGCCATTCGATAGAATAATTAAATATTGAACTAGGGTGCCCCATTGGGCCCTCTATGTAATTAACACGCCTTATGCAATGTAAATTTTGCTATTCGGAGTCGTCATCAGAATCCGCGGTGCCCGCCGCCCCGCAGTGCTGCGCTTCCTCCACAGTCTCCCGTGCCGCTTCCTCATACTCGTCTAAATCCAGCCCTATATGCTTCTTTTCCAGCTGGGCCACTGCTCGTGCCAGCTCGGTGGCCAGGCTGGCAATCACCTTGTCAGACGCATTCTGAACCCACGCAGTGTAGTCCTCGAGCCAGACCTGCCGGTAGCAAAAGTGTATATCGCTCTCAAACCACACCAAGAGTCGCACCAGGCGGTGCAGCACGGCACGACGACCTCGCTCCAATGTTTCCACTACATCTGCCCAGGCACGCAGGATGAGCTCCCAGTGGCGGTAGAGGGGAAAGATGAGAGCCCGCTGGGTACAGGCTATCACCACTTCGCTGACCCTACCAAAATGGTCGTCTAGGACGCTCAGCATGGGGCATAATTTTCCCACCGTCCAGGCACTTTCCACAGTCGAATCGCCCAAGTTCAATCTGCTTTCAAACGCCTCTCCAAACAGAAGCTGAATGAGCCCAAGGTAAACCTGCTTGGGGCGCACCAACATGTACTTGCGGTAGCGCAACTTTATCAGACGGTCCTGCTCTTCGGGGCTCATGTCGTAGCTATCTTGTTTCCAGGCAAGCATGTCGTCTATCATAGGGTTATCAAAAAGGTCCACAAAGTATCTATCGATATCAAATTTGGAGAGCACTTTGGATCGCTGGTCCAATTTATCCTTCACAGTGGCCTTTTCTGGGTCAACCAGCTCGTTGATCTCATTCCCGGTCTGTTGAGACACGCCTATTATTCCATGGTACTGGTCATTGAAGCCATAGGGCAGGCCCTCGACCACGCTTCCCATTGGCTGGGGAACTTCCTGATCAATCTCAAAATCCATGTCCTCATCCTCCAGCCGCTTACCAGCTATTCCATCAGTGCTCGTCCCGGTATCTTCGTTGGTTTCGGACAGCTCAGTTATCTCAGGCCGGGACTGCGTCTTCTTGGCCAATAGTTTCGAGAGCATGTCCAAGTCTTCAAAGTGCTGTCCTGGGTTCAGTTTGGCTACCTTACACTTGGCGACCCCATCATTTGCGTCGTAGTGAGAGTCCATCCTCTCATCCTCGACCAAAGGCGCGGGGAACCGTAACCGCAGGTAGTATGGGGGGAGCGAGAACACGAAAAGCTCGCCTGCGACCTCGAACTGGACCATCGAAGCCTTTACATACGGTGCGCGGACGTTCACGTACACGAAATCATCGTCCTGCGAGACCTCGAACTGCGGAGTGATCATATGATCATCCAGAGTTTGGAATAACCGCGTTAAAGATGTTTGTTACAGCATTTGCAACATTACAAATATGTTATTAACGTACGCTGGATCTGTTAGGGGGTCTAATATAGTTAGGGTGCTTGGCTAAAAATGCCGAGTATTCTTGACATTACACATCCTGAGTTAATCAAATGAAGACTCGAATATAGAAATCGTTTTGCTGTTGATTTGGATGCAATGCGTGAACTGGTGGACAATGTGTGCAAAATCAAGGTGCCGTATTGGACGGGGAAGATAATAATGAGACACATAGCACTGCTGACGGAGGAACCTTAAACACATGTTTTACAAAGAACCGGCTACTGTTTATATCTAGCAACCAAAATTCATTTGATTAACTCCCTATATGCAAGACAATATGTGGTTGTTGTGACGTCACAGATTCCCAACTCTGATCACCTCAACTGTTAATATTATATAATATTTTTTGTGCCTCTGCCCAGGTGAAAAATCGCCAGAGTTGGAACCAAATGTCAACTGCTGCGGCTGAGCCTGGAACCGCGGCACCAAGGAGGCGGTTTGTGGGCCGACGTTCTGAAGCTGGCGAGGGAACAGTCACCAGGAAGCCGCTGCGCCGGGTCGTCAACCAAATTCCGCCAGCGATCCTAAATGATGCGGCACTCAACGAGGCCATCAAGCTACTGCCATCAAACTACAATTTTGAGATTCACAAAACGGTGTGGAATATCCGCAAGTACAATGCCAAGCGCGTGGCGCTGCAGATGCCCGAGGGATTGCTGATCTATGCGTGCATCGTCTCTGACATCCTCGAGCAGTTTTGCGACGTCGAGACGGTTGTCATGGGAGATGTCACGTACGGGGCGTGCTGTATAGATGATTTCACGGCCCGCGCAGTTGGCTGCGATCTCATGATCCACTACGCGCACTCGTGCCTCGTTCCCATCGACGTTACAAAAATCAAGGTCCTGTATGTGTTTGTGACCATCGATATCGACAAGGAGCATCTTGTCAAGACCCTGGAACACAATCTCCCGAACAAGAAACTCGCTCTGGTTAGCACGATCCAGTTCAATCCCACTGTACATCAAATTGTGGGCCCACTCGCTGAAGTGGGAATTTCCGCGACAGCACCGCAGGCATCACCTCTTTCCAAGGGGGAGGTACTCGGCTGCACGTCGGCCAAGCTTACTTCCGACTATGATGCAATGGTGTATATCGGCGATGGGCGCTTTCACCTCGAGAGTGCAATGATACACAACCCTGAGATTCCGGCATACAAGTACGATCCGTACAACAAGGAGTTCACCATTGAGGGCTACGACCATGCCACCATGCAGGCAGTGCGCAAGAGTGCCATATCGGATGCCCGCCGCGCCTCGCGCGTTGGCCTCATCCTGGGCACATTGGGTCGGCAAGGCAACCCGAACACCCTTGAGATGCTGGAACGTGCGTTTGCTAGAAGTAATATCGAGACCGTCCTCGTCATGCTGTCTGAAATATTCCCACAGAAGCTTGCCCAGTTCGACGACGTTGACTGCTGGGTCCAGGTGGCCTGTCCGCGTCTAAGCATCGACTGGGGTTACGCCTTTCAAAAGCCCTTGCTGACGCCCTACGAGGCCATGGTTGCCCTCAATCAAGACACCTGGCAAAAGGACTACCCCATGGACTACTATAGTGCACAGGGTTATGGACGTGCGAAGCACCCGCGGCCGGTGCCGGTACCCGAGGGGTGTAAGGACCCCGGGTGTGCGTGCGTCGGCGCCAAATAATAACACGTATATAGGATATATTTATTTGACCATTCTCAGTGTGCGGTAGCAGCCAACTGCAGCCGCTTAAATCATTTGAGAGCCTCTACATCAGCAATTCGACGCATTCTCGCGATCCGCTCTTTTGGGGGTCGATCCCACAGCTCGAGTTTCGTAGTCAGTTTGTAGGTACCATCCTCTTGGTATTCCATGACGATGGGGTCACAGTAGCGCAGGTTCTTGAGGTTCTCAAACTCCTCATAGGTCCAATTGAACCACTTCATTAAGAATGCGCGCCCCCAGATACCATGGGAGACCATCACCACCACATCGGGGTTGTAGAAGTCAAAATGCCGGTGCAGAGACTCACAGTAGCTGCAGCAGCGGTCGAAAACGTCGGCAGCAGACTCGCCGTTCGGAATGCGGAAGAAGAAAGAGCCGTACCGGCTCCGCTCCTCCAGCACCTCGCGCATAAAATCCGGGTCCTGGAAATTGCCAAAGTCTTGCTCTCTGAGGCGGGGCTCCTCGATTACATCGTACGAAATGCCCTTTTTCATGATCTGCTTGCCAAGGAGCACCGCCGTCTGTCGAGTCCGCAGGTAGGGGGACCGGTACATGAGGAGCTTCTCGTCCACGTCCACCATATCGGCGATTTTCTTCCCGGCTGCGGTGGCCTGTCCTTCACCCTGCGACGTCAACGGCACAAGGTGATTGGGGACCTTTAGGTTGACTAGGCGGTCGCAATTGGCCTCGGACTCGCCATGTCTCACGATAATTATGAGCTGGGTTAGCACCTCGAAAATACAATATCTAGGTAGTAGCAAGCTCCCAGGAAAGCTATACTAAAATTGCGTCGCGCCGCACAACTTACTCTTGGTCGACCCATAGCGCGCAATGAGAACACAGAAGTAGTCAGCACCACATTAGAATACAATCGATTCGACGAGCTGGTCATGTTAGTTTAGCAAGATGTTACAAATGTTACAAATGAGTAACCAGGTATTAGCTACATATTTTAGAGTAGCACATGAGCATAAATAAATGCACAGGCGACATCATGTTCTAGTGATGTCGCGGATGGTCTTTGTTAGGGTGTCCTCGCTGGTGGGAGGGATCACCGCAAGCTCAGCAAGCACTTCGTCGCGACCCTGAAACAGTGCATGCTCTCGCAGTCGCACAATTCCAAGCGCCGCCCGCAGCAAGAATGCGTCGCCCTCAAATACGAATATGTCCATGATCCGCGCTGCCGCCTCAGCAGTCAGTCGGTCGCAGAACAAGCTGCCGATCATCGGATCCAAGTACTTTTGGGGAGATATGTGGATAGTGTTGAAATGATGCGAGAGTTTTGGGAATTTGGCCCTAAAAACCTTGAGGTATGTGGCGTAGTGTGCCATCGCGGTCTGCTCGTCCCCGGCGAGTATTGCGCCAGGCAGGGTATCGTCGGTGATGTTACAGAGCATGCGAGCAGCGTCATCCTCCTCCATGTGCAGTAGCAGTAGCGCTGCAATGCGCGTTAGTGCACTTGAATACGAAATATGCGGCTGGCAGCCCAAGAACCTGCGGACAACCGTGACCAGGCTCTCGTGCAGAGGGCGCCCTGCCCCGAAAATTCCGAGCTCGGGCCAGGGGAGCTCTGTGTCGGCAACGATCGCAGACACATCTCCCCGGAGTTCCGTATTGCCAAGGCGAACCGACGCCGGGCGACCCAGACCAGTGGCCTTGAGCCATACTGACCCGCGAGCCTTGTCAGGGATCCCCCGCCACCACATGGCGCGAAGACCCGGGCCGTTGGGACGCTTGGCCCGAGGGTTAGCCACCCACTCGTTCCACACGTTGCAGTCGCTCTTTTTCTCGGACACAAGGCGCTCGGAGATACGGCGCTCGGCCTTCTTGCGGGTCTGTTCTGCTGCCGCAGCGTGTTCCAGGAGTCTTTTGTACTCGTCAAGGTGCCTGCGTTCTTCCTCGGGGGTTTTGGGCGGAAGGTGCTCGGGCCGCGTGAGGGAGCTGGAGCTCTTTATCGATACCTGGCCCAGCGACACGTTTGAGTCGTCAGCATGTAAATGTAGCTTTGGTCTCACCGCATTCAGCTGAGGCATAGACATGGTGCGTGACGGCTTGCTATCATCAAACTTGAGGTCTGAGTTAAGGTATGCCATAGACACCTCCTCAGCATCTCTGTCAAGCTCAGGTAGAGATACCTGTCGGCGGACCCCCTGTGGAGCACGCGGCCGGGAGGCCCGGGGGGGGCCATGCGGCCCGTGTGACCGGTGTGGCAACCGTTTGCCAGGACCATGAGCACGGGCGGCACTGCCAAACTCATCGATGCTCGGAAGGGAAGTGGGCTTGCGTGGGAGGCTGTTGCGTTGATTGTCGGTCCGCTTCATGACTTGGATAGATCCGTTCTGGTTGTGGCTCAGGCTCTGGCTCTGGCTCTGGCTCTGCTGGGCCCGCTGCTTGGCGTACAGCGCGGGGGACATGGGCACGTTAAACATGAAGCAGTCGCCGGGCATGAAGTCATCGCCCATATCGTTTTCGAAGTCCTTCTCGCGCTGCCGCCGGCTGCGGCTGCGGAAAGACGGCAGTCGCGACATGCTGGCCATGCTGGTGGTATCATGCAAAAAGGGGCCATGTGAGGCACCTGGTTTGGCCGCAATTGCCTTCGGGGTCGGGGAATTGGCATCTGGGGACACGTGGCTGGGAAGCGACGACCGTCGAGGACCAAACGGCCCCGTGCCGCAGGAGAGGGCAGGAGAGGACAGCGACGACAGTGACGACCTCAGAGACGAAGTATCCGTCAACGCAGGCAACGAGGACTCGCTGTCACTAGAAAACGAGGCCGAGGGGGAGCTGGACAAGTGGGGCTCCGCGCCAAAGGGGGCAGGGCCCCCCTGCTCGAAAAGGGCTATATCTTGAAAGTCGTCGAGGTTTGGGGTCTTGCGCCCGGGCCGCTCAATAGGGCGTTCGCGTGGCACTACAAGATTAGCCATGGCGGGCCTGCGCTGTGTAGGGGAGCTTCGGTCGCGCGTCTGGGGCAGTTCACTTGCTTGAGGGGCGCCCAATTAACGGTTATTGCTACACCGAATACACCGAATCAGCCTGGTGTGCGCAGTGCACAAAACAGGTTAGGTTTATATCCGGACAGTAAAAGTCCACCGGGGGCTATGCGCGTGGTCACAAATATTTGAGTTCTGTCAAGGACGTCCTGCTGACGACTGTGCGGTATGTTGTTAGTCAGATGCTGCTTAATCGGACATGCCTCATGCAGCAACTCCCCAAAAGGGAAGCCTGCAGGGGTAGGGTTTTGCATTGGGAAACGCTCGTGCAGACGCGTTGGACGCGCCCTACGTGGCGACAACAGCGACGCAAAAGCAAAAGCATTGGTTCCGCGCGGGAGCGTTGGTAAGAACCGTGCCCTGCAGTATCGGTCACGTGAAGCACCAAGAAGCCCCTACGATCTTTGGGTAAGGGTTTGGTACAGTTGGTCTGGGATCGGCACGCAGCGGCTGGTTGGGACGGGTCGCATCTAGCCATTGAGCACACGCTGCCAGGTGTTATGCCAAGTGTTATGGTGGTGAGTGGAGACGGTGTCTGCGACTAGCAATGGCATTTTGGCTGCCGTTAGCGCGATTTGTGTTAGCTTCTGCAGGCTAGATCTAGCTGGTTGCTCCGTAGCTATCAATTAGAGTATTGCCAGCACGATGCTACCAATCTTGACGCGGCCAATCATGACGCCGTTGGCCATACGGTATCGAATCATGGTGCCTCATGTTGTGGTCTCGACCGTGCACTACCTGATTAGCGAGCGTTGTATACTGTCTAACCGGCAGAGCCAGTGAATTCAGACTTGAGCAAGCGCATAAGATGTCAAAGAATATCAACGAGATATGCTGGGCTGCTCGCTTTTATTGGGGCCAATCTTATCAGTGGTCAGTGACTTTCCACACCGACAACAATAGTTTTCGACGCACCCGCGCATGATCAGAGACGCATGAGTGTAGGCCACTGCAAAATGTACGCTCCAGCCTAGAACTTAAGGCGCATAATGTCTCTAGTGTTTTTCCTGGTGCCTTCTGTAGTGCTCAATGCTCTAACAGATCAAGTAGAGCACAGATCGTCAGTGTGCAGATCGAGTTGAGTAGCTGCAGGACCAGTACTTCTCGAAACAGCGAACCAGAGCTTCTCAAAACCCGTGCTCAAGACTCGCCTCGCCTCGCCTCGTGCTCAGTAGCAAAGTGACGGTCAGAGTTTTCAGGAGACTAGCGTTTACTATGAACTCTACTCAAACCGCTCCAATTTAGTCACGCCGCACTGTGGCTCCGAAAGAAGCTATAATCCCGAACCCTAATGCGAGTGCTCAATCGAATCGTTGTTGATTGCTCCGCTCTGAAAATTCGAACATGAGCTGTTTTTCTTCTGGTACAAAAAAAGGGGGTTGGTGTTGGCTGTCCCGCAAGAGGAGCGCTAAAGTGCTGATGACATAACTGCACGACCAAAATTTCATGCCTTCTACGCACGATAAAGACAAGCCGTGGGACACCGCGGATATCGACAAATGGAAGATCGAGCCTTTTAAGCAGGACGATCTCAAATGCGGCGTACCGTTTCTCGAGGAGAGCAGCTTCGCCACTCTGTTCCCAAAGTACCGCGAGACATATCTCCGACAAATATGGGGTGACCTCACGCGGGCCCTCGAATCGTACGGGATAGCCTGCCAACTGGACCTTGTAGAAGGCTCTATGACGGTCAAGACCACGCGCAAAGCGTACGACCCAGCCGCAATTCTCAAAGCGCGAGATCTCATCAAGCTCCTTGCCCGTAGTGTGCCGTTCCCGCAAGCAGTGAAAATTCTCCAGGACGACATTGTGTGCGATGTGATCAAGATTGGTGGCTTTGTGTCAAGTAAAGAAAGATTCGTCAAGCGTCGCCAGCGTCTGGTCGGGCCGAATGGCAGCACTCTCAAGGCCCTCGAGCTCCTAACCAAGTGCTACGTCCTGGTTCAGGGCACAACCGTGTGCGCAATGGGCACCTACAAGGGTCTCAAGGAGGTGAGACGCATTGTGGAGGACTGCATGAAGAACATCCACCCTATCTACCACATCAAAGAGCTCATGATCAAGCGAGAGCTCGCCAAGCGGCCCGAACTCGCCAACGAGGACTGGAGCCGGTTCCTGCCCCAGTTCAAGAAACGCAATGTTGCGCGCAAGAAGCCCCTCAAGGTCCGCGAGAAGAAGACCTACACACCGTTCCCGCCGCCACAACAGCCGCGTAAGATCGACTTGGAGATCGAAAGCGGTGAGTATTTCCTGTCCAAACAGGAGAAGGAACAGAAAAAGCAGGACAAGCGCCGTGAGGAACGCACAGCGGCCAAGGCTAAAAAGGACAAGGAGCGGGCCAAGTCATTCGTACCCCCCACAGAGGTCTAGGTCTAGGTCTGGGCCTAAACCCTCATTGCATGGACATAAGTTATATACGTCACTTCGTAGCCCGAATAAATACTGTTACGGTCCTGGTCACGGTTCGCGGCACCACGGCCGGCCGGTGCTCGTCTGGTAGTTGCACAGCTTTGGTTCCAGCCATAACGAGAGCACCCCGGCCAACACGACTCCACAAGAGTCGCTCATGCTCACAGCCCCCATGGAGAACTCGCGCTGCTGGATAGGGACCTGTTCCGATACCTGCATATAGGTATTGACGTAGGCCAAGCCGCCCAACAGGCCCTCGTAGAACACCAGCACAAACACCAGGTAGATCGAGGGAATGATCATGTACAGGGACTGAAGAATGCAGATAAACACGTTGACCGTCTGCAACACTGCCGGGCTGTACAGCGACCGGATGCGGAACCAGGGTGCCGAGGATCTGGAAATAAAGACGCCCGTCTGGTACAACGCGCCGTACGCGACATAAGCGTCTCGGTACCGCTCAAACGGCATGTCTTGGATGTCAAACAGCAGCGTGGGCGAGATACCCTGGTTTATAACGTACTCGCCAATGTAGACCGACATCAATGGCACCACGTAGGGCACCACCAGCGGCCGCACTCGGCCCAGCGTGTCCCAGAATCCACCCACCGAAAGCTTGGGCGGTTCCGGAGCATTCACGTGGACCAGGGGAATGTGCTCGCGCGGGGGCAGCACGCGCGCGTACACGATAATGAAGCAGAAGGGCAGCACGCTGAATAGGAGCAGCGAGACCCGCGTGGACACGCCCAGCCACGTGGTGAGAGCCATGAACACGACGCTGCCAACCAGCCCGGCGCCGCCGGTGCCTGAGCTGAAGCCATTGATGGCGCTCGTGTCGTAGTAGTGGGTGAGCTGGAGCATGGTGAGCTCGCCCAGCCCGGACGATAGGGACGCAAACACAATGCCCACCAAGCGGCCAGGGACGCCTGCGGCCAGCGCGATAATCTGCATTCCGAAAAAGCTGAGCCCGACAAGCAGCCCGATGCGCACCGCGTACGGGATCAGGTGGATGTGGAAGGGCGCGGTGGTTTTCACAAAAAACGCAGGCAGCACGTCTGCGAGCAGCACCACGCCCTTGGGGGTCTCTGTGCCCACCAGATCAATGGCTGCGGACAAGATCACTACATAAAGTACATTGTTGAGTAGGCCCAGTACCCAGAAGCCGACGAACGAGCGCGACAGTCCAGGTGGCATTACTCAGTGTAGACAAGAAACTACGAACTTGGTCAAAGTGGGTTGCAGTATTGCATGCCGTGGCGGCCTCTCAGTCTCTATGAAACGGTGAGACTGACTGGAGACCGACTGGAAACTGAGAAAACCTACGAAAACCTACGAAAACTTGCAACAAAATTGGCCTGGAACCGACCTCGGCCACTAAACAATATGGACCAAAGTCCACATAGCCCCGCGTTTCACGGTCGCAATTGCGACTCGCGGCGCTCGCCGCCTTTTTCCCGCCGCACCCGAGTTGCCCAGGCCCAAGTGCCTAGGCCCTGGCCGCACGGCTTTAGCCACTCCAGTCTTGGTAATCTCAACAGTTTTGCTCCTAATGACGACGTTCAGACCCACTGGCGACCTTACTCAATTGGAGTCTTGGAAGGATCTGCAGAAGCTGTACGACGGTGGGGCGGCCGAGTTTGACCTGCGCAAAGCGTTCCAAAGCGACAGCGAGCGTTTCAGCAAGCTGTCGCATTCGTTCACGAATGCAGACGGTTCCCCTGCACTGTTTGACTTTTCCAAGAACCTCGTGAACGAGGAGATTCTCAGCAAGCTGCTGGCGCTCGCCAAGGAGACCCAGGTGACCAAGCTGCGAGATGCCATGTTTGCTGGCGAGAAGATCAACACTACCGAGAACCGCGCGGTGTACCACGTGGCACTCCGCGCCCACGGCAGCGAGCCCATGAAGGTCGACGGCAAGGACGTGTTGCCGGAAGTCAAGGCGGTGCGCGAGCACATGCGCGAGTTCAGCGACCGAGTCCGGAGTGGCGAGTGGAAGGGCTTCAGCGGCAAGAAGATCACATCCATCGTGAACATTGGCATTGGCGGCTCTGATCTGGGCCCGATGATGGTCACCGAGGCGCTCAAGCACTACGGCGACGAGGCGCTGCATATGCACTACGTCTCCAACATCGACGGCACTGCGATTGCCGAGGCCCTGCAGCAATGCGAGGCCGACACCACCCTGTTCCTGATTGCGTCCAAGACGTTCACGACTGCCGAGACAATGACGAATGCCACGACAGCCAAGGACTGGTTCCTGGCCAACGGCGGCACTGGCGACGCTATCAAGAAGCACTTTGTGGCCCTCTCCAGCAACAAGAGCGCTGTCGAGAAGTTTGGCATTGATCCGGCCAACATGTTCGAGTTCGAGGACTGGGTCGGCGGCCGCTACTCGGTGTGGTCGGCGATTGGTCTTTCAATTGCGCTCTACATTGGCTACGATAAGTTCGACGAGTTTCTCAAGGGCGCCGAGGCCATGGATGAGCACTTCCGGACCGCGCCGCTGGAGGAAAACATCCCTGTGCTGGGCGGCCTGTTGAGCGTATGGTACAACAACTTCTTTGGCGCGCAGACCCACTTGGTCGCGCCCTTTGACCAGTACCTGCACCGGTTCCCGGCGTACCTACAGCAGCAGTCCATGGAGTCAAACGGCAAGAGCGTGACGCGCACGTCCAAGTTTGTTGACTACCAGACCGGCACTGTGCTGTTTGGCGAGCCGTGCACGAACGCCCAGCACTCGTTCTTCCAGATGGTCCACCAGGGCACCAAGCTAATTCCCGCCGACTTTATTCTGGCTGCGCAGTCGCATAATCCTGTGGGTGGCAACCTGCACCAGACCATGCTGGCCTCGAACTTCTTTGCGCAGGCCGAGGCCCTGATGGTTGGCAAGGACAGCGACCATGTCAAGGAGGAGGGTGCCAGCGAGGAGCTTGTCAACCACAAGATTTTCCGCGGCAACCGGCCCACCACGTCGATCATGATTGAAAAGCTCACCCCGGCGTCGTTGGGTGCGTTGATCGCCTACTACGAGCATGTGACTTTCACTGAGGGTGCTGTATGGAACATCAACTCGTTCGACCAGTGGGGCGTGGAGCTTGGCAAGGTGCTGGCCAAGGCCATTCAGAAGGATCTCGAGGATCCTGGCAAGACCATGAAGCATGACCCGTCCACGCGCGGCCTCATCCACTGGTACAAGAGCCATGCTAAGTAACACCCTATAGATCTAGTACTAGCTCGCTGGCCTAGTCACTCTAGCAATGTAGTAACGGCTGGAACTGGTGGTGGGTCGGGCATCTGTCGAATTTTCGCGCCGCAGTTGTTCATGCCTGAGCCATCTGTCGCGCTTTCGCGCCGCAGTCGTTCGCGCAGTCGTGCAAGACACCAACGGCCACCACGTTACATCATCATGCTCGCCTGGGCCAGACGGCCGCCGATGTGGCGGCTCTGTGGGGCAAACGCGGGCTTCATTCGTAGATATAGCCAAAAGAACGACCGCCAGACTCAATTGGCCAACCTGGGGAGGCTCGTGGACCATATAGAGTCCAGTATCCCGCGCATGCTGTACGAGCCAGCCCCCACGGCCATCCTCGACCCCCACATAACGCTCAAGATCCTCCCCGAGTTCAATGTGGTGGATGTCCATGGAATTGGCGCGTACCGCATCACCGTGCGCATGCTACAGGTAGCAGCGACCACGCTTCTCGTTCCTCCCCGCACCGAGCTGATCCCACTGTCTGTGGTGGTTTCCGACGAGGAGGAGGTGAGCGACCGGCGTTTGCGCATCCAGTGGCGCTCCTGCGTGGTACCAGGGAGCCAGGAGGGACGCGGGGCCCCGTTTGGGCTGCAGCCGGGCCGCATCATTCGCAACTTGCAGCTGCTTCCCGAGGAATACCCCATCCTAGCAGGTACGTTTGAGTTTGGATTCTCGCGAAACTGCGAGTTGGTGCTGGAGCACACGATCAGCAACGTAGAGTACCTGGCTCGGCCGGCACCGGTTACTAGCATTCGGCCAGCCGGTAGCTAGGTCGCCGTCTCGGCGAGGCTACACCTGTCCGCAATCCCAAAAGGCAAAACGCGATGGCTCACAGATACGTCAGCCACCATCTACTGTATATAATGTGCCATGGACAGATAAGTTATGTATATAAAGACACCACAATGGAGACTCGCTTCAGGGCAAGTCGCACTTGCGGCCGTTGACGCAGTTGCACCAACGCAGGCAGCAGAGCTCACGGGTATGCGAACCCAGTGTGCCGCCTGGCATTTATGCTCTTAGAGTAAGGCTCCCGGCTCAGCAGGGCCTCACTGAAACAGTCCTCTTCGTCGGCCCAGGACATGGGGTATGCGGGTGCGGACCCTGCAAAAAACACGTCTAGGCTTTTGCTGTCGTAGGCGTCCTTGCTATCGTCACTGTCGCGCTCGCCGTGCCCGCTGTCACACAGACTCGGGGGCAGGCTGGGGGGTGACGGCGGGGAGCCGTGTATGCCAACGCCGTCCATGTCGAAGACGCCTCCAAACTCAGTCCGGCTCCCCTCGGCGCTGGTGCTATCGCTAAACGTCTCCGAGGCCTCGTCCAGCTGGCCGAGGGCGGCAAATCGGTCGCGACGCGTCAGCGGCGGCGTGAACTGCTTGAGGCGGTCCCAGCTGCTGAGAGGCGAGAGGGACTGCGCGACAGCAGTGGGCACACGCAGCGGCACCCGGTCCGCAGACGTAATGGCAATCGGCGCAGTGACCCCGTCAGCCGAAACGTCGACCCGGTCCAAGCCGCCGTCCACGGGGTCGCTATAGATGCCTGCGTCGGGCCTGTCTGCGCTGCAGTCGAGCAGGTCGTACTCATCGTCGGTGGTCCAGGTGCGCACGTTCACGAGCGCGCTACGCAGGGCACTGAGCGACCGGTTCTCGGGGTCGATGGCCAGCGCATGGCGCAGCGCACCAAACACGTCTTGCGACATGGAGGGGAAAATGTCAAAAAGCGACTCGCGTGTCGCGGCAAAGTCGGTGAACAGGCGGTCCTTCTGGTTCGCTACCTTGAACGGGTTGCGCCCAAACAGGGCGTTCAGGAGACAGACGCCCACGGCCCAGATGTCTGCGCGCGCGGCGTCGTAGGACGGCGCCTTGGTGTCGAAGCACTCGGGCGCCATGTATTGGCGAGAGCCCACGCCTAAGTCGCTGCAGTCTTGCTGCAGGGTCGCCAGGCCCCAGTCGGCAAGCTTGACGGTGCCGTCTCGGCCCAGCAGAATGTTCTCGGGTTTGATGTCGCGGTGGTACACGCCGAGTGCGTGCGCGTGCTCGACCACGTCGATGAGCTGGATGATGACGCTGCTAACCCGACTGGTGGTAATGTCGCCGTTCTTGATCGCCTCGTACAAATCGCCGCTCGCGCAATACTCCAGGATCAGATGCGGCTTGCCCTCGTGTTCAAAATGATCGACTAGCTCCACAATGTGTGGGTGGCGGCCCAGCTGCTCGTGGATAGTGATCTCGTGGAGGCCCCGCGACGCCGGCGTCGATGTGCGCGACCCGCGCGACTGCGTGGCCGGCACACTGGCCTCGGCGCTGCAGCAATCCCCGCTCATGCACACGCTGTCCGAGCGGTCGCGGCCGCTGGCGTTACTGGCGTCCTTGAGACCACGGCCACCGCTGCACCCGTGTGCGCGGCCCTTGGCCCCGAGTATGCACTTGCAGGCAAACAGCTCACCGCTGGTGATGTCTCGCACCAGCTGGACCTCGCCATAGGACCCTCTGTTTATCACTGTCACGGGCTGGTAGCGCCCGTGAAGCAGGGCGCTCGAATCCATTGGGTCGCCCCGTGTGCGTATTCTGTGTCGCTCTGCAAGGTACCGAATGTCAGTCCTCTGCGTCGGTCGGGTGTTGTTCTCTGGAGCTGGTCAAATGTTTGGCGGGGTATTTATGGTCGAACGAATGGAAGCGTCCTTCCCTTGGGCAACTGATAGGCGCGCCCTAGCCCTGACGCTTGGTGAATATTCTGGGAACCGAGTTGGGGCCTGGGCTCGGGGCGGGGGCAGAGGAGGAAGCGGCGCAAAACACCCGCGCTCTCGAGCGCCAGCGCGAGTGCTCTCCGCGCCAAACATTGACCCGGGCCGCCGGCCCGAGGTGCACGGGCTCCCGATCTGGGCGGGACCCGAGATCGCGAGCGATTGCCAGGCGGAGGCCACGGCAGTGCTGCTCGCCGGCTAGAGAGCCCATGGGTGCCAACCGCTTTGCTGCGGATCATGCACCCCCATCTTGAAACCAACTTGCGTAATACATGGTGCAGCGTCAACACCGGGCACTTTGGCGATAAACTCGGCCGTCCAACTATATGATATGGTGCATCGCGCAAAACGGCGTCATAATACATAAAATGCCCAAAGACTGGAGCAGGCGGTAGTTCAGCTGAGACTCGAGGCGAGTGCCTCATCGTAATCGCATGTCGCTATCGGCAGGCAATGCCCCGTGACTCGCCTTGTGCTGGGCCAGGACCACGGCGGCACATGGCGCTGGCGCTGGCCCGGACAATGCTGCTGTACTGGATCCTGCGTCTAGAGCGAACCTACTGCTCAAGCCAACTGTCCCAACAGGAGGCAGCCGGTGCTCACCCACAGCGCATGCAGAGCCCATGCATGGAGTTGACACGAAGGGTTGGGGCTCTCACCGGCCGCAAAGTTACCCGGCCAACCAACGGCCACTAGCCGACAGCCGTTCCCTGTTTCTTCTTTACACAGAGGGCATTACACAGGGGGCCCAAAATCGTGGCGCGGCCAAGCCCGGGGACTACCCGGGTGTACCTGACTGATGGTGCTCGTGGCCCTCGCCTAATCTCTGTTGTGGCATCGTTGGGTGGTCGTGCTTGTGAGAGGGGGGCTTTTCGCACGTAGCTCAGGAGCCGAGTGTCGCGCTGCGCGGCCTGGCCCACCTGGCACATGCAGTGCTTTGCGGAGCCGTGTTGCGTATTTATTATTTTCGTGTTCATCAAAACGGTGGCGCGGTTATTTATTGGCGTATTGGTGCGCCCGTGACTATACTCCATCTGTGTGGCTGCTAGTGTTTTAACGACTACAGCGATTTTTGGGATGCCACTTGATCTTTGAACTTCAGGCATAATTGCGGATACCAGATGATACTTGAGTTTAGCTGGGAAGTCCCCCCCCCCCCCACTACCCGCAGTAGCCCCTGCGCGATCCGTAAATTGGTCTGAGATGGATCACTGCAATGCGGAACGAGCTGGTGTGACGATGCTGTGTCAGTGCCATTGTTCCTAGGACACACGCTTGGCTAGTTTCCTGGACAGCAGCCTCTGGAGAGCCCGTGCGATTATCGCGGTGGAAATGTCCTCCAAAGCAAGGTGGCGCGGTCTCGTTTTTGCTAGACATTACTAGCGATTCTATCAGAGTTCTCTATCGGGCTGGCGGGAACCTCAGCGGTCAGCTCAGTTCGATTGACATGGACCAATCAGGGTTCCACGTGCTCGAGCACTGGTAGGGGCCACTGCACTGGTATGCGTTTTTCTGACGCTACATGACGCGTTCCACAAGCGTATTTTCTCCGTTTCATGGTCCTAGAGACGCTTCTTGACAGGGAGCTCAGCCTGGCGCGTCAATTCCGAGCGCGAGCCACGGTCAGATTCTGAGTCCCCGGAGTGCGCCCACAGTGGCCCAGATGAATCCCTCCGATTCTGGACTGTTGTTAAACCAGCTGGGATCTGCTGCAGAGTATCTTTAAGGCCTTACGAGGCGTGGATCAGCTTTGAGCCGGGCCAAAGTTTTTTGTTCCCTTTTTTGTTTCTGTTTCGCGTGGCCCGCTCCTTAGACAAACCCCGTATTCTGTTCGTACACCCGTAGTCCCCTAAACCGGTCGCTGCAACGATTACCCAACTTGCTCTGTCGCTGCTGACTTTTCCAAGTGCCTTGGCGGTTCCTACATTGGCAAGCCTCTGCAGCGTAAACAGGAGTCTCTGAGGCTTGCAAGAACACCAGAACCCGCAAAGCGTTCTGAAACATATTTTTGGGGCGGTGGGTGCCAAGCGTACGCAGTAGTATCTTCGCGCATTTTCTGCATCCGGACTGTGATGGAGGACGTTTACAACAACCCCGAGCTGTACGGACTTCGACGCAGCCGCCGCAGCCACGATACGTCGTATGCGGTCGACAGTGACAGCGAGCCTGATACAGGGCCTTCGAGTCGCCGCAGGCCCGTCGACAGCGACGCTGAAACGGGCGCCAGCGATGACGAGACCGACGAGGAGGAGTTCTACCAATCGACGAAGCGGCCCAAGGCGAAGAAACGCCAAGTAAAAAATACCAATGACTTGGCACTGGCCACGCGGTTCTCGAGCCGCAACAACCAGCGCGTCAACTACGGCGGCTACAGCAGCGGTGACGGCTCCTCAGGCGAGGACGAAAACCCAGACGAGGATGAGGACGAGGACGACATGATATACACGTATGTTCCTGTCGAGGAGGCCGAGCCCGTCGACGCAGTGGACCAAATCATGGACCATCGCCGCAAGGAGAGTGCCAAAGACATGTCCGAGGAGGAGATTATCGAGGATCCCAAAGGCACGCTCGAGTTCCACATCAAATGGCAAAACTACTCACATCTCCATAACACCTGGGAGTCATGGGACAGCCTCCAAGAGTACAAGGGGCTCCGCCGCGTGGAGAACTACATTCGCCAGAATGTGCTTCAAGACTACGATATCAGACATGACCAGGGCACCACGCGCGAGGATATTGAGGCGATGGACATTGAGCGCGAGCGGGTACGCGACAACAACGAGGAATATAAATCTGTCGAGCGAATCGTGGTGTCGGACCGTGCTGTCGACGACCAGGGCCGCAGCAGCCTCCAATATCTGATCAAGTGGAAGCAGCTCTACTATGACCACTGCACATGGGAGGACGCAGCAACAATTGCCGAAATCGCTCCTAAACAGGTCGAGGCGTTTCAAAACCGCCTCAGTTCCAAAATATCCCCACAACATTCCGTGACATACCCGCCTAACCAGCGACCGGCCTTCCAAAAAATGGCCGAGCAGCCGGGGTATATCCGTGGTGGCGAGCTGCGCGATTTCCAGCTGACGGGTATTAACTGGATGGCGTTTTTGTGGTCGCGCAACCAGAATGGCATCCTCGCGGACGAGATGGGTCTCGGAAAAACCGTGCAGACCGTGTCGTTTTTGTCTTGGCTTATATATGGGCGCAAGCAGAATGGCCCTCATCTCGTCGTGGTGCCCCTCTCCACGGTGCCGGCGTGGCAGGAAACATTCGATCTGTGGGCTCCCGACGTCAACTACGTGACATACCTGGGCAACACTCAAGCCCGAAAGACTATTCGCGACTCCGAGTTTTATGTCAACCCCCAGGCTGCCACAAAGCGACCCAAGTTCAATGTTCTGTTGACCACCTACGAGTATATATTGAAAGACCGCGCCGAGTTGGGGAGCATCAAGTGGCAATTCCTGGCAGTCGACGAAGCCCACCGGCTCAAAAACTCCGAGTCGGCCCTCTATGAATCGCTCAGTGAGTTCAAAACGGCAAATCGCCTGCTCATCACCGGAACCCCGCTGCAAAATAATATTCGTGAGCTTGCTGCACTCGTCGACTTTTTGATGCCTGGACAACTTAATATTGACCAGGAGATTGATTTCGAGCAGCCTGACGAGGTTCAAGAGAAGTACATTCGTGATCTTCACAATAGTCTGCAGCCGTTTATCCTCAGGCGGCTGAAGAAGGACGTTGAAAAATCTTTACCTTCCAAGACAGAGCGGATTCTTCGGGTCGAGCTCAGCGACATGCAGACGGACTACTACAAGAACATCATTTCTAAAAACTACTCTGCGCTGAACGCTGGTGCGTCAGGTGGCAACCAAATGAGTTTGTTGAATATCATGGCCGAGCTTAAAAAGGCGTCCAACCACCCATATTTGTTCCCAACAGCGGAAGAAAAGTACGAAAAGAGCCTGACCACAAGTTCCGCATCCCGGGAGGATGTGTTGCGCGGTATGATTATGAACTCGGGTAAGATGGTGCTTCTCGATAAGCTTCTTAGTCGCCTACGGAGAGATGGCCACCGAGTGCTCATTTTCTCCCAAATGGTGCGCATGCTCGATATTTTGGCCGACTACTTGAGTATTCGCGGGCTCCCCTACCAGCGTTTAGACGGCACAATCCCTGCGGCAACCAGAAGGGTCGCTATCGACCATTTTAACGCCCCTGGGTCCCCAGATTTCGTGTTTCTATTGAGTACGAGAGCTGGTGGTTTAGGTATCAACTTGATGACTGCCGACACCGTTATTATATTCGACTCTGACTGGAATCCTCAGGCGGATTTACAAGCTATGGCCCGTGCCCATAGAATCGGCCAGAAAAAGCATGTTTCAGTCTACCGATTTGTGTCCAAAGACACTGTGGAGGAACAGGTCTTGGAACGAGCCAGAAGAAAGATGATTTTGGAATACGCTGTTATTTCGTTAGGCATTACCGACAAATCTTCTCAGAAGAAACAAGAGCCGTCAGGAGCCGAGTTAAGCGAGATTCTCAAGTTTGGAGCGGGTAATATGTTCCAAGCCAACAACAACCAAAAGAAGTTAGAGAATCTCAATCTCGATGACATGCTGAACCACGCCGAAGACCACATTACTACTCCTGACTTGGGAGAGTCTCATCTCGGGGGAGAAGAGTTCCTGAAGCAGTTTGAGGTCACAGATTATAAGGCCGATGTGACATGGGACGATATCATTCCCAAAGATGAGCTGGACAAGATCAAGGAGGAGGAAAAGACGCGCCGTGAGGAGGAGTTTTTGAAAGCTCAAATTCAAATGTCCACTAAGCGCCGCACGGCTACGCCAAAGATCGAGGTCGAGGAGAGCGACAATGAGAATGAAAAGCAAAAACCCCACAAGTCTACCAGCACAAGTAACGCTCCGCTCAGCGAGAAAGAGATCCGCGCCTTGTACCGGGCAATTCTCAGATTTGGCGATCTCGACACCCAGTGGACCAAGCTTTTCAACGAGAATAACCTGCCTAGTCGACGTCCTGATCTCATTAAGGATGCTTGGAAGGCATTGACTGCACAGGCCAGAGAGGAGGTCGACCAAGAGTTGACCAGTCGTGCGGAGGAGGCCAAAAAGCAGGCAGCCGCAACAGAAGCAGGTGGTGTTGCGATTCCCAAACGGAAGGAGAAGCGGGCCATTTTATTCGAGTTTCGCAAGGTCAAGAATATCAACGCCGAGTTCGTGGTCCAGCGGCCGTTGGACATGCAGTTGATCAAGAATAGTGTGCCAGCCAACGATAGTTCATGGGTCTTGGAAAAACCAGTCAAGCCCGTGAATGACTGGAACTGTGACTGGTCCGTGGAGGATGATTCGCGGTTGCTCTCTGGAGTAAGGAAATACGGATACGGCGCCTGGACGCTCATTCGGGATGATCCTTTACTCAAACTCAGTGAAAAGATCTTCCTTGACGCCAAAGACGACAAAGACGCAGACAAGAAGGAGGATTCGGAGGCGCCGCCCGATAAGGATGTGGTTAAAAAGGAAAGCAATGGTACCGCGGCAAGTTCCACGTCGGGTGTGAATGCCGGTGCGAATTCCGGTGATAAGAGCAAGAAGAAAAAGGCTCTAGTCCCAGGAGCAGTTCACCTTGGTCGCCGTATCGACTACCTAATCGCAGTCCTTCGAGGAGAGGATGAGCCAAAGAGTGCGGGCTCAAGTGCTCGCAAACGCAAGGGCAACAAAGAGAATACTGGGGCGTCTCACACCCCTGGCAAAAATGGTACTAGCGGTGCACGCGTGAAGCGAGCTAAAACCAAGGAGAAGCCAGCCAAGGAAAAAACCAAGGAGAAGGAATCTGCGATGAAGGAGGGCCCTGCGTCAAGGGAGCGGGTGTTAACGGGATCAGCAACGGGCACCAAGGGCACAGACAAGCCCTCAATGGGCACCAAGAGCACAGACAGGCCCTCGATGGGTTCGGCGTCGCCACCACCTGATGTTGCCGACGATGCTGAATACGAGAGCATGGACGAGACTGAATGCAAGGAGCTGCTGCACCCGATCAAACACAGCTTGAAAACTCTTAAAAAGGGTAACACGAGCAATATGGACCGGGTCGAATACGGGGCACTTATTAAGAAGGAGCTGCTTGCGGTTGGTGATTTTATTGAGAAGCAGGTCGGCGGCAAGGATGACAGCGAAAAGCTCCGCAAACATCTATGGTCTTTTGCGGGTTATTTCTGGCCGGTCAAGGTGCCGTCCGCTAAGCTTGCTGCTATGTACAACAAAAAGAAGTCCAAATAAATAGCCACGCCATCTGGCTACATAATTATTACTCGCACTGGTGTGCAGAATCTATACGAGAAAGAAATATCATAGTAGCCGGCCATTGAAGCATAGAACTAGCGCGTCGACTGCTGCGGCACGTGACACTTACCCTGCCTTGGGACGTCGCGTAACATTCAAAAAAAATTTTGGGCGCAAATGGCAGAACCCTTCCCCACCCACTAGTCAAGTCTTCGTTTCGTGGACTTACTGGTAGCAAAAAAACCAAAAAAAAACTAAAAAAAAGCCCAAAAAAACTGTATCATAATGACCGACGCATCTGTGAACGCTGCTGAGAAAGCCCTTGAGAACCTCAAGATCAACAAGGAAGAGGCCGGTAAGGATGCCCCTGCATCCAAGCCTGAGACTGAGGTGGCTGCTACTGAGTCTTCCGAGTCCAAGGACAAGGATGGCTTTGCTCCCGCAAGCCAGATCACCAGCGCATCGCTGTACGTTGGAGAGCTGGACCCGTCTGTTTCTGAGGCGATCCTGTTCGAGATCTTCAGTGCCATTGGCGCTGTTGCCTCCATCCGGGTGTGCCGCGATGCAGTGACCCGTGAGTCTCTAGGCTATGCCTACGTTAACTTCCAGAACCACGAGGACGCCAAAAAGGCCATGGAGGAGCTGAACTACGCGGCCATCCGTGGCCGCCCCGTGCGGATCATGTGGTCCCAACGCGACCCCAGCGTGCGCAAAAGCGGCCGTGGTAACGTGTTCATCAAAAACCTTGATCCCAGCATCGACAACAAGTCGCTGCACGACACGTTTGCGGCGTTTGGCGAGATTTTGTCCTGCAAGGTCGTGACCGACCACGAGGGCAACTCGCTTGGCTTCGGCTTCATCCACTACGCCGAGTCTGAGAGCGCCGACACTGCCATTCGTCTTGTCAATGGCATGGTCCTCAACGACCGCGAGGTCTACGTGGCCCGCCACATTCCCAAGTCTGAGCGAGAGTCCAAGAGTGAGAGCCTCAAGAACCAGTTCACCAACGTCTACGTCAAGAACCTAGATGCGTCTGTGTCGCAGAAGGAACTGGAGGAGATGTTCGGCAAATTCGGTGAGATCACGAGCGCCCTGCTCGCGGTCGATGGCGAGGGAAAGTCCCGCGGCTTTGGCTTCGTCAACTTTGCCGACCACGAGGCCGCTCAAAAAGCGGTCGAGGCGCTCAACGACACCGAAACTGGCAAGGAGGGCCGCAAACTGTACGTCGGCCGCGCCCAGAACAAGTTCGAGCGGCAGACTGAGCTCAAGAAGCAGCACGAGGCTGCGCGCCTCGAGAAGCTGACCAAGTACCAGGGCATCAACCTGTATGTCAAGAACCTCGACGACAACGTTGACGACGAGAAGTTGAAGGAGGCGTTTGCTCCTTTCGGCTCCATCACTTCTGTTAAGGTGATGACGGATGACCAGGGCAAATCGCGCGGCTTCGGCTTTGTGTGCTACTCGACGCCCGAGGAGGCCACGCGTGCCATTAGCGAGATGAACCAACATATCCTGGGTGCCAAGCCGCTTTACGTGGCGCTTGCGCAGCGTAAGGACCTGCGCCAGAGTCAGATGCGCCAGCAGCTGACGGCCCGCAACCAGCTGCGCATGCAGCAGCAGGCTGCTGTTGCCGGCGGTATGCCCGGCCAGTTCATGGGCGGCCCCATGATGTATCCCGGCCAGCACCCTGGCTTTATCGGCGGCGCTCCCAACGCGCGCGTGCCGTTCCCGGCCAACCCCCAGGTCATGATGGGCGGCCCCCGTGGAGTGCCCCCCGTCGGCCAGTGGCAGGGCGGTGCTCCGGGCGCCCCTCGTGGCGCACCGGCACCCAACTACTACAGCAGTGTGCCCAGCGGCGCCGACGCTGTTTCTGAGGAGCCCAAGTCCGAGAGCCTTGCTGTTGTCATCGCGTCTCTGCCCGAGGAGGCCAGGAAGCAGGTCATTGGTGAGGCACTGTACCCCCGTATTCTTGCCCAGGAGAAGATCACCGATGGCGAGCTTGCCGGCAAGATCACCGGTATGCTTTTGGACATGGAGAATGAGGAGCTCATTGCGCTTGTTGACGACGAGGCTGCACTCACCGAGCAGGTCGGCGAGGCGCTCAGCGCCTACAACGCCTACCTCGAGGGCCAGGAGGAGTCCAAGTAGGCAACGTGCTATTTATCTAGCTTTTAATGTGTTTATAAAACTGATATCTGACCTAGGATTTGTCGGTGCCCTCTGCAGAACTAGCACCCCCTCTTGGATCGGCGGCTGCTCTGGCCTCAGCTTCGCGCACCAGACGAGCCTGCGCCTCGGGTTTGAGCCTCAGTGGCTCGCTGGGCGTGAACCGGACCCTGAATGGCCGCAGTTTCTCGCTCTTCGGGTCGTCGAGCCGCTTGACAAGCTCGTAGTCGCGTAGCAGATACAGCGTCGTGGCCGTGCCGAGGGCCAGGCCCACAATGACCGCTACGAACCGCCCTGTAGCCGTACCGCCGGCTGGTGGAAGCGGCTGCATTAGCTACTACAAGAACCAAAAGAACTTGAGCACTGGAGCACGAGAGCTGGGCTTACCAATTAGTGAACTAAGCTAGCGGCCAGTAGCTAACCGATAGCAGCAGTGGAAAACAGCCAACACAGCTAGCAGCAGACAGCTCCAACACAGTCGAATCACAACGCCCCACCCCAAACACGGCCAGGCGCCCAGATCCGGCCAGGCGGCCCCGCGCGACCCTAACCCCACTGATTGTCGGTGTGGCTAGCAGATGGCGAGGCTTTTATTCCGGTCATGTCGCTGCCAAAACGCATTGTAAAGGAAACAGAGAAATTGGCGTCGGAGCCGGTGGCCGGCATTTCCGCGGTGCCGCACGAGGACAACCTGCGGTACTTTGACGTGATAATTGACGGTCCCGCGAACACTCCGTACGAGGGAGGGCGGTTCCACCTGGAGCTGTTTCTGCCGCAGGACTACCCCATGGAGGCGCCGCGGATCCGGTTCCTGACCAAGATATACCACCCCAACATCGACCGGCTGGGGCGCATCTGCCTGGACGTGCTCAAGAACAACTGGTCGCCGGCCCTGCAGATCCGCACGCTCCTGCTGTCCATCCAGGCCCTCCTGGGGGCGCCGAACCCGGACGACCCACTGGCCAATGATGTTGCTGCAGAGTGGAAGGAGAACGAGCCCAAGGCTCTGGCAACGGCGCGCGAGTGGACGGCCGAGTACGCGGTACCCCGCTAAGGCCTGTGTCGCTCGTCCACTCTGCCTGACGCTGGTCGCCAGGCAAGGCTCGATAATCGTCTATATTTTTATGCGGCACGTCGTTAGAGTCACTACATAGTTAGAGTGAAGCCTACATGTCTACACTAGCTAGGCTAGCTGGTGAGGGCCATGAGTGCGTTCACCAGATCGCCCTCGTTGTCGCGCAGAGCCTTGACGGCCTTGCCCTTGGTGGTATTGGCCTGCTCCATGACCATGGTGATCTTGTCCTCGTCGAGGCCGGTGGTGTCGATCTCGGTCTCGTCAACCTCCTCCTCGTCGCCGAGGCTGGCGTTCTTGACGGCAGCCTCGAGGTCTGCAGTGATGGCCTCGGGCGAGCGGTCAGTCTGGGTGGCCTGGACCGCGGCCTCCGCGCCGGGCTGCTGCTGGCCGGTCAGAGCAGCCAGCTGCTGCGCAAAGTCCTGCTGTTGCACGCGCGCCTCGCCAAACACAATGTACGCACCGTTAGGGGTGCGGTACACCTCAGGCTTTTCAATGACGAACGAGGTGCCGCCGCGCTTGCGGAGCACGACCCGCTCGATGCCCGACACCTTCTTGATGCCGGTATCCTTGAGAAGCTTGCGGGCCTTTTTGTCGTTCTTGGAGATGACGGAGACGTCGGCGCCAGTCTCGATAGTGGGTTTCTGCTCAGTGGTGGTGGACATAATCGGTTCTGTCCAGGTCTAGGGCTCTGGAGTTTTCAGACCTGAGCGCGTGGTCTGAAATGTACCGTGATGACGGCTACAGTCAGCATTTGTTGATTAGGGTGCAAGTGCTCGGTGTCACAGTAAGCGGGACCTGGTTGTCACAGTAAGCAGGGCCTAGTTGTACAGTAAGTAGGACCTCGCTACTTTGAGTTTTGCAGTGCAGTGAGTCGATGGCATGTAAGCAGCTTCCAATTTCAGTGTTACAGTAAGCCGTGGCGTCTACTTTGAGCGCCCTGGCTGCAGACCTCGCCCTGGTGCCGATCCGTAATGCGTCTTCCAGAAGACCCAGGGTCCAGGGGTCTGGCCTTGTCGCAGGAATAGGGGACATTGGTTTCCGTACGCTGCGGTAATACCATATACGAGTAACGGTTGGGCATAAACCACAGTCCGCCGCGGCCGCAAACTTTGCCGCTCTCACTGCACGCTGCATGCATCATGCGAGCAAATCTGCGAGAAAAAGATTGAAAACATTTGCGATAACCAAGATGTTTTCTTGTCCACAGCCGGCGTGTGTTAGGGGAAATCCGCTTGCGCTGCTCTGCTTGTCGGTCCCGCTTTGCTCAGGTCATGCCAGCACAACGTTTGCAAATGTCCCAACGAGCTTTGAACAAGGGAAAAAGTGCTGATGACGTGAGAAAAAATCATGAAAATGAGTAAGCTCCCGCTGACTACACGGGCGAACGACGGGCAAGACTTAAGCACCCAGCTGTTCAGATCTTTACACAACAACACACACGACCTTCGAGTCCATTCTTTCCTTTATTTCCCAAACAGTAAGTACTCACAGCAGGTGACTTGGTATTCAGGAGGACAAAACAGCTTTAAATACAGTCTGGGCATCACCCCCTTGCCGGTATTTAGCCAATTAGTGCTGGGATGCGGCCGTTACCCGACCGGTGACCGGTTCTGGCTGGCGGGGCGACAGAGATGGGTCGAATTGCCGCTCGCCACCTGCGACACTCTGGCTGAGGCCCATGAGTGCGTCGTTGGCGGCGACCGGCGAGGTTCAACACTCCCAAAGCGGCAGGGCATCTTGCCAGCCCCTTTGAATCGAGATCGTAGTGAACCCCAACCCAGACTGGACGATCAGGTGATCTGCATCGGCGGCCGGCCACAACAGATTGCGCGACGGGGGGCAAGGCCCACGAAAGCGGGCGGCCCCGATGATGCAGCAAAACGAGTTTAGCTTCTGGTAATGAACGTCTAACTTTGTTATCGGAGCTTACGCCGCAATCTGCAATCTTAGCGAGTCTGTTTACACTCCACGTCGCGCTTTGTCAGCCGGATTTTACGAGCCCGTTGTAGGTCATCACAGGCACGTCCGCGACCTTCAGTCCTTGAGTTACCGAGTCCCTCCTTTTTCTTCTCGAAAACGCGCGGTAGAAACTTTTCCGTTCGAGTCCACACTGCCTGTTGGTCCTGACACGAGTTTTTAATTCCGTTTTCATTGCGAACGTTGCTAACCTTAAAGACAGTCATTCCTTGGTATGAAATACGCCTTTGTGAAATCCGCCCTTCTGGCTTCTCTGGCTCTTGCCGAAGGTGAGCACCATGTCCACAACGACAAACGCGCCTACGTGACCCAGTTTGTCTACCAGACCGTTTTCGTTAACGAAAACGGCCAGCTCATCACCTCTCAGGCTGCGGTCCCTGCCAGTGCTAGCAACGCGCCTGCCGTCAGTGCTGTCGTGAAGGCTCCTGAACAGGGCAACCTGGCTTCTCTGGCTTCTGCAGAGACTAGCTCTGGACCGGCTCCCTCTTCCTCCTCCGCCTCTGCCTCCTCTGGCGAGGCTCAGGCCGAGAGCTCGAGCGCTGCTGCCAGCTCTGAGTCCTCCAGCCCTGCCACTTCGGTAAGCGCTGCCGCCTCTGAGTCTTCCGGCCCTGCCTCTTCTCTGGCCTCCAGTGCTGCAGCCTCCGCAGCCTCTGGCGGTGCCCCCTCTCCCTCGTCGTCTGGCTGGCTGTCCGCCTTCAGCAAACCCTCTGGTTCCTTCCAGGACGGCACCATCGACTGCTCCGACTTCCCTGCTGGTAACGGTGTTGTTCCTCTTGACTTCCTGAACTTCGGTGGCTGGAGCGGTATCCAGTTTGTTAACGGTAACGGCCAGTCTACTGGTTCCAGCTGCGAGGAGGGTGCGTTCTGCTCGTACGCTTGCCAGCCCGGTATGTCCAAGACCCAGTGGCCCAGTAACCAGCCTTCCAATGGTGTGTCTGTCGGTGGTCTCCAGTGCAAGGGCGGCAAGCTCTACCGCACTAACCAGAACTCTAACAACCTCTGTGAGTGGGGTGTTGATGCTGCCACCGTCAAGTCTGAGCTTTCTCAGGACCTTGCTATCTGCAGAACCGACTACCCCGGTACTGAGAACATGGTCCTCCCCACCGAGGTCAAGGCGGGTGGTAACAACATCCTTACTGTTGTTGATAGCGGCAACTACTACCAGTGGCAGGGCAAGCCCACTTCTGCTCAGTACTACGTCAACGACGCTGGTGTCAGCGTCGAGAAGGGCTGCCAGTGGGGCACTTCCGGCTCTAACATTGGTAACTGGGCTCCCCTGAACTTGGGTGCTGGCAAGTCTAACGGTGTCAGCTACCTGTCTCTGATCCCCAACCCCAACAACCGCTCTCCCGCAAATTACAGCGTCAAGATCGTCGGCGACGGCGTTCAGGGCCAGTGCGTATACGAGAACGGCAAGTTTAACGGCGGTGACGACGGTTGCACTGTGTCCATCACCAATGGACAGGCCCAGTTCGTCTTCTACAACTAAGTTCTGTATCAATTGTTCCTCGACTTTGTATGTAGTTTATTTCCCAAGTACTAGATTTTAGTGGTTTAACTCCCAAAATAGTTTCCATTACTCCTTTAACTTTTGCGCCACTCGTGCGAGTCGTGTTTGGTGTCTTCTAAGCGTCCCCTCATCGAGATGGCACTTCAAAGGGCAAAGGACGACTGGCTCAGATGGGACCAGAACGAGGAACGGCGCGAGCTTGTCGCGAGTCTCAGCTCCCAGGAATTGGAAAAGGCTATGCTGCCCCGGATTGCCTTCGGGACTGCCGGCCTCCGGGCAGAGATGGGGCCTGGGCTCGCGCGCATGAATGATGTGACGGTGCTCCAGGCGTCGCAGGGCGTTGCTGCCTACGTGCTGGCTAGGGTCGAAGGGGCCGCTGCGCGTGGAGTGGTGATTGGCCACGACCACCGGCACAACTCCAAAACGTTCGCAGAGCTGACTGCATTGGCTTTCAGCCACAAAGGTTTCCGCATTTACTACCTGGGCTTGGTGCATACACCTAGTGTACCTTACACGATTGTTCAGAAGCATGCGGCGTGCGGCGTGATGGTCACTGCGTCGCACAACCCCGCAGCAGATAACGGCTACAAAGTGTATTGGAAGAACGGCTGCCAGATCACAGCGCCGCACGACAAGGGAATTGCCGAGGCAATTTTGGCTAACTTGGAGCCCTGGAGCTGGGACTTGTCACAGGTGCAGCCCAAACTTGCCCAGAGGGCCGTTATTGACGAGGTCTACTTGCGCACGCTTGACGGAGCGCGCTACTTGACCCCTGAGCAGGTCAAGTCCAAGTTGCATGGGCCTCTGGTATACACGCCGATGCACGGCGTCGGCTTGCCGTACGCTATGCGGGCTCTTGAATACCTTGGGGTACCGAGAGCCATGATTATCAGCGTACCCGAGCAGTCGGAGCCCGACCCCGACTTTCCCTCCGTTAAGTTTCCTAATCCTGAAGAGAAAGGCGCCCTTGATCTGGCGATCAAGCTGGCAGATTCTCGTGGTGCCACGACAGTGCTGGCCAACGACCCAGACGCCGACCGGTTTGCATGTGCCCTGAAACAGGACGGTAAATGGCGCCAGCTACGGGGCGACGAGGTGGGCGTCCTCTTGGCGAATTTCCTGCTGCATCAGAAAAAGAAGGCCGGCGGAAGCAAGCCATTAGCGGTTCTGAATTCGACGGTGTCGAGCCAGCTTCTGCCTCACCTGGCCGAACTCTATGGTGTGACATACGTCGAGACCCTGACCGGCTTCAAGTGGCTGGGCAACAAAGCCATTGAACTAGAGAACGATGGCTACGACGTGATCTTGGCTTACGAGGAAGCCCTTGGTTACATGTGCGGCAGTGTCCGCGATAAGGACGGAATTAGTGCCATGTTTGTGTTTGTGCAAGTTCTGCTGGACCTGGACGGCGGTGTCCAGACTGAGCTCGACAACATCAGCGAAAGGGTGGGCTATTTCACGCAGAACAATTTTTATTTTGTGACCCCAGGTCCCGACGTAACTCGGAAGACCTTTGTTGCAATCCGCGCTGACGGCCCTCCCCAGAAAGTTGGTCCGTTCAAGATAACAACGTGGCGCGATCTCACTGTTGGCTACGACTCAGAAACCGCCAACAACGTGCCGATGCTACCGGTCTCACGCGATTCGGAAATGGTCACCTTTATGCTGGCAATAAGCGTGGACACTACTGCGCGTGTGACCATACGCGGCAGTGGCACAGAACCAAAGATCAAGCTATATATTGAGGCTCGGGGCCCATCCAAGCAGCAGGCGGAGGCGGCTGCCGTCATGGTTGGTGATGTGTTGTCTAAGGAATGGTTCTCAGGCCTTTCCAAGTGATTGTAGTGAGAACTAAGTGGGTAGGTCAGGCAGGTCTCGCAGATGGGAACTAGGCGAGTCTCGTATATTGCAGCTGCTCAGGTTGTACTTCAGGTGCTAGCTAATTGCAGCTAATTGCAGTGTGTCTACTTGCTTGTTTACTGGCCCTACCCTCAACTACTACCAACACCTACAGTTGTCAGGCTGTCTAAGCGGTTTAACGCGGCCTTTGTCCTGGTAAGCAGGTGCGGCACACCTTTCGGGCCGATGCACAGTGCACTTCTCCCGACGCAGGAACGATTCCGGCCGCGCAAGCGAAGCCGGTTCGATCAGATCCTGTCTTCTGTACGGCGCAAAGTGTCTACAAGATCGAAAAGCGGGCTCTTTGTGCGATTGGTGATCGGGCTCGGAATGATGATCGCACTCTGTGGTTTTTTATCAAACCAGTCCAGTAGCCAGCGCATTTCATCTTATAACGATCACACGGACACAGTGTATTTCTACGACCTGTCTGAGCAGGGTGCAAGGTCGACCGAAGCAGCCCAGCACGGCGAGCGCGTACTTCTGTGCATGCCACTGCGCGACTGCGACGAGCATCTGGAGCCCATGTTTGAGCAGCTCCAGAACCTCACATACCCACACGGGCTCATAGACGTCGCGTTCCTCGTGTCCGACAGCACAGACAATACGGAGCGGTCACTCCGAACTCTGGCAACCGCCGCCGAGGGCTGGCCTGAGGCACAGCGGTTCCGGAACATTGAGATCTTCAACAAAGACTTTGGCGCCAGCATTGGGCAGGCAGTGAGTGACCGGCACGGTGTGAAGGTCCAGGGAGTGCGTCGCAAGCTCATGGGCCGGGCCAGGAACTGGTTGCTCTCCACGTCGCTTCGTCCCGAGCACTCATGGGTGTACTGGCGCGACGTGGATATCGAGAGTGCGCCAGAAACCCTCATCGAGGACTTGATGAGTGTCGGGCGTGACGTGGTCGTGCCGAACGTGTGGCGGCCGCTGCCAAAGTTCTTGGGCAGCCAGCAGCCGTACGATCTCAATGCGTGGGTTGAGAGCGAGGCTGCGCTAGAGCTCGCCAAATCGCTCAGCGAGGACGACGTCATTGTGGAAGGTTACGCCGAGTACCCCACGTGGCGTACCCACCTTGCGTACCTGCGGGACGAGGACGGCAAGGACGATCGCAACGAAGTCATGGACCTTGACGGCATTGGTGGTGTATCGATCCTTGCCAAGGCCAAGGTTTTCCGCACGGGCGCGAATTTCCCCGCGTTTGCGTTTGAAAACCATGCTGAAACAGAGGGCTTTGGCAAGATGGCCCGTCGTATGGGCTACTCTGTGGTTGGATTGCCTCAGTACACCGTGTGGCACCGTTATGAGCCTAGCGTGGATGACCTCAAGCAAATGGAGGAACGTAAAGCCCAGGGCTTGCCGTACGATTAAGTTGCGTTGCCAGTGGGAGCATGCAGGCCCCACAGACGTCGACAAAAAACTAAGCTATTTACAGCCACTACTACTTACTACCAAACAATAGACGACGTGACCTGGTCACGTTTTTCGCATCTAGTTCAATATTAGCGAACACCCCTGTCCCCCCTCACTATCGCGATCGCAGGACTGCTGACACACCCCCACACCCCCTCGGTACATCATGAGCGCAGGCGATAAGGAAAAGGCGGCTATTCTGCAGAGTATGAATCAGGACCACGAGGTGGGCCTGTATGACTACCTCGCGTACTATGCGGGGATCAAGCTAGACATTGCCAACCCGGGCCATGCTGTGGAGCTGGTAGACATTGACCTCGGCAGCCTGACCCTCAACTACATCAAAAATGGCGTCCAGAAAACCACTGTGATCCCATTGCGTCCCCCTATGAAGTCGTTTGCCGATGCTCGCGTGCGATTGACGAAGATGGCCTACGCATCTGCCGACGCGTTCCGCTATTCGCCGTTCCAGATCAAGCGGTACATCAGGCCCGACCTAGGAGGCATTGCAAGCGCAATTGCTGTAGTAGTACTAGCGATCTGGAGCCACGACCCCCTAAAGTGGGGCCACGTACATGCTCAGCGGTTCCCGGCCCTAGGGGCATTCATTGAAACAAAGATCCGGCGCGTCTTTTGCGCGATACTCTTGATCCACACCACGGAGTACCTTGTGTTTTTGAAACCACGCCTTGACAAGTTCCGCGTTCATGGGCTGGTACGGGGCGAGTGGTTTATCAGCAGCATGTTCGAGGGTATCTTCTGCTGGAAACGCTTTGCTCGAGAGGCTGCGAGACTAACTGACGTGCGCAAAAAGTTCGAGCTACAGAATTCTTAAAATCAGTAAATATAATCAGTAAATATATAGTGGTATACCTTATACGATACTCGTGTTATCGGTAGCTTCTTGTTCGACAATGCGAGTCACACAGCCCAGCCGGTTTTCGGCCGGGTTCCTAGCCTCGTAGGAGCTCTTGTTGTGCCGGTAATAGATACGTTTGCCGTACTTCCAGAGTTCGACTCCCAGAGTAAAGACGGCCAACCCGCCAAATGCCACGCTCCATTCCCACTTCATGGGTAAGTGCTTGAACACTCTGTCATTGATCACAGGTATGTAAATCACTGGGAACGTTGCAGCAAATCCGATCACGACAGACCAGAAAAGGAGGCGGTTGTACGCAATGTCATTCCAAAACCCCTTGAGTCGTTTCTCGGGGTTGGTGAGCTTGTTAAACAGCGAGGAGCGCATATCAATCATCTCCCAGGCGAGAATTAGGAGACACCAGGTCATCTGGGCAAACGTCACAGACCGTGCGCGAAACACGTAGTAGCACCCGGAAGTGTAGGTCTCATTGCAGTTCTGGCCCAGCCGCTCCTTGCCATCTCCAGGTCCGTAGATTAACCCAACAAAAGTAACAACACAAATGACAGCAATAATGAGACCATAAAGCAGCACATCCACAATCATCTCCACGGTGAAAATCGCCTTCTTGGGGTCCTTGGGTCGCTTCTCCATAATGCCTGGCTCGGCCCGCTCAAAGCCTAGTCCCATGGCAGGGAAAGAGGATGTGATCATAATAATCCAGAGCACCTCGACAGGAGACATGGGGAACACCGAAAATCCATCTCGGTCTTGAAATGCCAACCCTAGCAGCAAGAAAAGTACTTGGGAGACATTTCCCGCTAGCAGATGAAGCACAAATTTCTGAATATTGTCGCTCATCCGTCGTCCCTCCTCAACTGCATTCAGGATCGACGCGAAGTTATCGTCTGAAAGAACGATATCTGCTGCATCCTTTGCTACGTCGCTACCGGAGATACCCATTGCAATACCAACGTCGGCTTTCTTAAGGGAAGGTGAGTCGTTAACTCCATCTCCAGTCATGGCAGTGAACGCGTTTCTGCGATGAAGCGCTTCAATCATTCGAACCTTTGTTTGAGGCGCGCAGCGGGCCACAACAAGAGGCAGGGCTGCCAACTTGTCAATCTCGTGATCCGGCAGGGAGTCAAAGTGGCTTGCTGTCATTACCACTGATTTGACCACTTCCGGTCCATATGTATCGATATTTGAAGGCAGAATCCCCACTTCCTTTGCAATTGCTGCTGCAGTAGATGGGTGGTCACCGGTGAGCATGTGAACATTGATGCCTGCCTTGTGGGCGACGTCGACGGCCCGCGCTGACTCTGGACGGGGTGGGTCATATATTCCCACCAGCCCCAAAAAGGTAAGGCGATTCTCAAGAGTCTCTCGTTCAACAGAAATACAGTCTTGTGCGCTAAAGTCGGGTGGTAGGTCCTTGTCTGCGAACGCTAGTACTCGAAGGCCTTTATCTGCCAGTTCCTCGGCTTTCCTCAAAACCGCTTTCTTGTCTGCATCTGTAAAGGGGATAGTGGCCTCATCGTCGTCGGTGCCACGGTGACCAAACCACGATGTACATAGCCCAAGAATGCGTTCGGTCGCACCCTTAGTATAGACAGTGATACTGCCAGATTCCACGTTCTTGTAAACAGTGGACATACGTTTGATGTTAGAATCGAATGGAAACTCAGTCAGATGGCTGAAAGTCCTGCTGTCTGTGTCTTCAGGGTTTTCTGCTACGAATCTGGCTCTGTCCCAGTGAAGACGTGTGACAAAAACTTGAATGGCAATTTCTGTGGGGTCTCCAGTGGCTTTCCACTGGCTGTTCAGCTCGTGGACTTGGGCCGTGTTGGCCAGACTCGCTGAGAGCATTAATCGTTTGAATCGGTTGTCGCTAGACACCTTCTCGACAGTTTCTCCATGGCCTCGGTTTACTACGCCAACTTTTGGGTTGAAGGGCTCATCCGCATGAGATACATATAAAGTGTCATAAGAGGGGATCCACATTTGACGGACAATCATCTTCCCCTGGGTAAGTGTACCAGTCTTGTCGGAGCAGATATCGTTGACGGCGCCCAGGGCTTCAAGCGAATCAAGCTTGCGCACCATCACCTGGCGTGTTGCCATTGTCTTTGTACCCATGGCCATGGTGATAGTGAGGACCACAACCATGGATGCGGGAATCATAGCGAGGGCCACCACGATAGCGTAGGTTCCCACCTCGCGGGTGACTCGGAATTTCTGGGCGGCCAAAGCGACAATTGCAATTAGTACAGCGACAACAAACAACGCGATTGCCAGGCGGGCCATAAGCCTATGTAGCGGCGTACCCACACTCAGTCCCAGAAAGGCGCCCACGAGATCTTTGATGGTACCGAGGAAAGCCGACATGTAATCGCGCTTGCGGGCATTTCCGTCAGAGTCGCGCTTGACATTGCGGACTTTACCATTGTTTCCTTGTAGTGACTTTGCGATCTGGCCGATCTCAGTTTCCATACCGATGGCGGTGACAACTGCGGTGGCCCTTCCCTTGCAAACTGACGAAGACGCGAACGCCATATTAATGCGGTCACCTACTGGCGCGTCTCTGGAAATTAACGAATCAAAGCTCTTGGCCACTGGCATCGACTCGCCCGTCAGCATCGCTTCCTCTGTCTCCAAATTAAGCCCCTTGATGAGGCGGCAATCAGCAGGTACAGTGTCTCCCATCTTAACTACGATGATATCTCCGGGGACTAGCTCGCCACAGGGTATGATTGAGTCTGTACCTTCGCGAATCACCCGTGCGGTTGGGGATGACATTGAACGTAGCGAATCCATGGTGCGCTGCGCGTTGTGTTCCTGGTACACCCCGACAATGACGTTAATGAGAATCACTATTCCAATTGCACCACCAGTGATCCAGTCCTTGATGGCCAGAGAGATGATCATAGCTATCAGTAGTACTAGCACCATGGCGTTGGCTACTTGGGCTAGCACAATCTTGGAGATGGAAACCGATCCGCCATCGTCGAGCACGTTTTCGCCATACTTTTCCACGCGCGATTTCGCGTCACTAACGGTGAGACCAAACTCTGCATTTGAATCTAACTCGCGAACTACGTCACTACTCCTCAGAGTCCAGGGACGGAAACAGTCATGGAAACAGTCATGCTCGGACTGCTCAGCTGGCTTGTCTTTGCTCCACACGGAGCCTACTCGGGTAACGCTGCTATCAATTGTATGGCTACGTTTCATCTTAGAGAAGCGCTGTCTCACACCCAGCATTTATAGGCGGGAACTCGCAAAACTGTTATCACAGTGCATATGCACCATGCATGTAAAGTTGGGCATGCTGCGGGTAGTTTCTGGGGTATTCTCTAGAAAGAGCCAAAAAGGGGCCAATTATGTTTGCCCACCGTTTGCGTAGTTTCAGAGCGCGTAGTTTGCCGCTCTAAGTCGCTGTGACAGGTGTCTGCACAAGTTGACGAAGTCGCGTGGGTTTGGGTCTTGGCAACGTTGTAGGAGGCGGAGCAACACTGCGGTAAATGGCACTAGACTCGAGTTTCTGCTTCCTGGATACTTTTCAGCCGTTCCCAGACTGGTTGATGGTCTTTGCGACACTCAAATATGCGCTCCTTGGTCGGGTCATCTGGTCGTTGGGACTTCTCGAGGGTCACATGCCAAACCGTTGATCACGCCACCCTGTGAGTCTGGGGTATTCTGCTCTCTCAATTCCACCAGGAACACCGCGTGCATGTGGTGAGCGCCGCAAGGATTGCACATCTCCGGTGATTTCTTTACCCGCCCCGCAAAGTTGCGTCATTTTTGCAGTGATACCCTGGCAAGCTCCAACCAGGGCGGGGTCGTCCTGTGGATCAACCATATAGTGATCTTACTTGTAATAAAATAAACTATTTAGCTAGAGCAACTACGCTGCAGACGGGTCATGCTGCAGACACAGTAGACGGGGAGTTCCAGCGATAGAGCAACCTGGTGAGCCAAATGGCGCAAGGGTGTGCTAAATTACAGGGTCCTAGGGCGAGTGTGCCCGGTCGCCAGCCAGACCCACAAGATTGAGGCCAAAAAGTATCAGGCTAAGGCCGCCCACGGCCTGTGCGTAGATAGACACCTTTTTGCTGACGCTAAGGGTGGAGGGAGATTCGGTAGCCTTGTCGACGTTGCCGCCCGGGATCGCCTCGTAGGTGGACTCAGAGAGATCACTATGTTCGACAATGTGCTCTTCGTCGAGGCTAGGACTACCCGGAGAAAGTTGGTTGCGGAGGTCGTTGGCGCCAATCAGCTGTAGCCCACCGACTAACGGAGCGCCCAACGCGACGTACAGCAGGTACGGATGCTTGCCACCGCGGGGAGAAAGCAGGTATGCCGCACCTAATGAAAGCAGGGCACCCAGTGAGAATGCTGCCGCGCGCTGCGCCAACGCCAGCACGCTCCGCGACTGCGAGGCCGTGACTGTACGCTGAGGAAGGCCCAGAATGCGGCTAATTTGGGCGCATGGGGTCACAGCCTGGGCCAGAGAAAGGTTATACCCGGCCCACAGGCCAATGGTCGCCGTTCCGATGACCTTGGCGGCTACTACTACTACGGGGGCCATTGCGATTAGGTGAGAGGATTGCCACCGTAAGCGACGCGGTCCGGTTGGGGGTGATCTTGATGATAGTCCAATTGGGCACGTCGGGGTTGCTTTAGTTATTCTAATGTAGGGCTAGCATGTTGAGACGCCTTTCCCGCGCGGGCTACGTTGAGGTTTAGCCGCGGCCGGCCTTGACAGCTGACGTTGAAAGGTGATCTTGACGATAGTCCAATTGGGCACGTCGGGGTTGCTTTAGTTATTCTAATGTAGGGCTAGCATGTTGAGACGCCTTTCCCGCGCGGGCTACGTTTAGGTTTAGCCGCGGCAGGCCTTGACAGCTGACGTTCAAAGAAGGATAACAATAAATAGTATAATCTATATAATCTACCGAATGCTTTTGGGTGTCGGTTCCAGGACCTCTATGTCGTCCTCAAGGCTTGGCTCAGTCTCGGGGGCTGCTGCTTTCACATGCTGGGTTCCAAGCCGCTTGAACAGGGCGCTGAGCGTATTGCGCTTCTGGGCGAGTTCATCGGCACGCCAAAACGACTCGCGGTCCCAGACGGAGCCTTTGCACTCGGCCACCTCCTTGAGAAAAGTATCAGGCGCGGCCATTAGCTGTTCCATAAAGTGGACGAGATAGATACCGCAGTCACTGCTGTTGGGCTGGGTCGGGGTGTTGGCCACAATACGCCGGAACGCAGCCGTGCGCGGCGGGGCAAGTCCGCGGGATGTGAACAGTTTACGCAGAATCGTGGTGAGCTTTCGGAACACGATGGACGATGAATGTGTGGTGGGAAATCCCAGCGAGTCGAAAAGAATTATGGTCGCACTCCGGCTCATATCCTCGCAGTCGCGGTCGTTCTCAGCAAGGTCTTCGAGCCCGACAATGACAGCCACAGACCAGTGCATCGCTTTGTGGATGGGCATGATCAGGATCTGCTTGTCAAGGACCGAGGCCTTGCCGAGCCACCGCGACGGGTCGTCACCATTGCCAACCTTTGTGAAAAAATATGTGTTGAAGACAAATGTCTTGGCGGCCATCTCAGGGTGCGCCACAAGCATTCCGTCCATAGCCAGCTTGAGCAGGAATGTGATCATGGTGTCGTTCAGGAATACGCCGTCTTTGAGTCTGCAGACATCGCTCAGGGATATGTCTGCGCGACGACCGCTCTTGAACTCGTACGTGAATGGCGCAAAACCGTCATTCTTGAGTGCTAGCTCATCCTCCGCGGTGGGCTCGCAGAAAACATCGCTATCCTCGAGTGTCTGCTGCAGATCTGTTTTGCGGACTTTGCGTTTTCTCGCGGGGCTCCCGGGGGGTTTTGACGTTGCCTGAGGCCGCTTCTGTGTGGCAACCTGAAGGCGTTGCGCCTTTTTGTCCTCAGGGTTAGAGTCAGGCGTGGATATATCCTCAGAGGATTCATGGCGCGCCAGACCCTCCACCGGCTTCCCACGTGGCGGTTCGGGATGCGCACTGGGGGACAAAGACGGTCTGGGCGCGAGCCTATAGCCAGGCGATGATGGTGGCTCGATGTCTGATTCTGACCTGGGATTCGCCCCAGGTTCGGATATTACTTCAAGCCCCCCATCGGCCCCTGGTGCATGCGTCGGTGTGGAGGTGTAGGGTACGTGCGGGCCCTCGAATAACCGCGCAGACAGACCCGTCAGCCTAGCGGGGGTTTCGGCAGCGCCCCTTAGCGGCGATGAGCTCAGAATGGGCCCATGGGGCGGCCGCATAGGCGAGCTGCCCGCGCGAGGCATTGCCAGATGGCCATTGGCGACGGTGACCTCATTAACCAGCGGATCCTGGCGGACGCCGTTAATCTTGATCTTGTGGTCTCTCGCATAGCTCTGGAACCGGATGGACGCCGCGTGCTCTAGCACCAGCTCTATCTGAGTGGACTCGGCAGGCAGGGACGTAAGAGTCAAGTGATGCCCTCTGAGCTCTACGAGAAGCCGCATCCAGTTAAACCGCACGTCCTGGCGCCCCGGTACTTTGACTACCAGCGCTGTGTTTGTTATGTGCATAGTGGCAGGAACCTTGGGATCTGAGCTCAGGTGCGTCTCAATCACGTCAAGTTTTGGTGGGCGCTGCTTGTAGGAGGGTTTCACGGGCCCTGGGCGGGCGAGCGGTGAGTGCGACAGAGCCGAAGGCACATGGAGCGAGTTCTGCGGCCGGCGCTCGCTCGCTCGAAGCAGCTGCGGGCGGTGGAGCGAGCGCATGTCTTCGCTGGACTTGATGACTTTTCGTTTACGAGTGACGGCCTCGGCGGCTAACGCATCTTGCACGGCCATTTGAGCGCTCGGCCCAGAGAACTCGTAGAAGTGCGCGGGTCGCAGAGACCAGTACCACGTGATTTAAGGTGGCGGACGACGTGGCGAGCTGTGGCGGGTGGATGCTAGAGCCGCAGCTATTGGGTAGTATTCTGGGCGTTGCCCGACCTCGTTCAGTTGCCGTACTGGGCCCGTATATCTGAGTATATGATATGGTGATTATGTTGTTGCTGGAGGGGGTAGTGGGCACGTTCCGGCATGGCGTTCTTTGGAGCGTCTGATCTGCCGTCCAGGAATGTCCACGTTTCAAATGCGGAGCATGTGAGTTATGCAAACTGGACCAAGCGAACTCGGCCATCAGGATGCGACGGGCTTTAGCTTCACAGCTTAACAGCTCCACCCACCCCACCTTTCAGTCACAGTCAGCAGATTTTTCACTTTCAAGGTCTGTTGCCACTGAGTTTGACACACAGCTATGCTACGTGCTGGAGCGTCCGTGAGACGGGTGGTCAGGGCGACCCAAGTGCCTGGTGTGCGTACGCTGGCCAGTAGCCGGCCCGCGTGGAACGGCAACAAGACGCCTCTCCAAGTGTTCATGGACACCTTCAAGGATGAGCTGAAAAAATCCAAGGAGCTGCAGAGTGAGATCAAGGCATTGCAGGACGAGACGGGCAGACTCTCGGAGAGCACGGCATTCAAGCGGGCCAAAGATGCCCTAGACAAGTCCCGTGAGGCCACATCTGCCACGGGCCGCGGCGTACGCAAGGCAGGCGAGGCGTTTGGGACAGCTGCCTCGGCGACCTGGAATTCAGGGGCCGTCCGCATGACCCGTGATGTCATGTCAAAGACGGCTGATGCCGTGGACCGGGCCGCGGACCCGATCCGCAAGACGTCAGTGTACCAGGACGTCAAGGACGTCATCGACGACGGCGTGAGCGTCCGCTACGGCGGGTTTGAGAGCAAAGAGGCCCGCAAACTGCGTCGGCAACGGGCGCTGGCCAGGCAGCGTGCGCTTGACAAGGCGATGGGCCGCAGCGGACCCGTTGCGGAGAACGAGAATGCCGGCGAGAACCTGATTGTGCACGAGACGGCGCGGCCGACCACCGACTTCAAGAACTCTGCGATGGGCAAGCGGCTGCGCGACATGCGCGAAGCGTACGACGAGAGCGACAACGGACTGATCTCCAAGCTGCGGGGCCTAACCGACACCATTGGCGGCTTCTTCGCCGAGACGGAGGCTGCGCAGGTCGCGCGGATGTTCAAGCAGATGGACCCTAGTTTCACCCAGGACCAGCTCCTGCAGGACCTACGCAACTACATTCTGCCAGAGGTGCTGGACGCCTACGTGCGTGGGGACGGCGGGGTGCTTCAGACGTGGTTCTCCGAGTCCTCGTACAACGTGTGGAACCAGACGACCAAGGAGTACCGCGACAAGGGCCTGTACTCAGCGGGCCGCGTGCTCGATATCCGTGGTACCGACATTGTGCAGGCGAAGCTGCTGAGCCCGGCAGACATTCCCGTCTATGTGGTGAGCTGTCGAGCGCAGGAGACGAACGTGTACAAAAGCATCAAGACCGACGAGGTCAAGGCGGGTATTCCCGACCAGATCCTGCTGTCGGTCTACGTGATGGTGATCACGCGTGTGCCCGAGGACATGGGCAACGAAGAGACGAACGGCTGGAAGGTGCTCGAGTTTGTGCGCGGCCGTTCGCAAAACTGGATGTAAACTACCTGGCTAGCTATGGCTGTTGGGAATTGTAAATAGACCGTGTAGATGGTATGGCATTGATTGACGCCCCAGGTGCATTGACTCACCACGGCTGGCACGGAGTGGTGGAGGCCACCAATGTCAAGAACCGACCCGATGTCAAGAAATGGCCCGATGACAAACCCTTTCATTACCACCAGTTCCAGTTCCAGTTGCACGTTCACCAAGTGGGCGAGGGTTTGGGCTGGCACCCGCTTTATTACCCGGATCTCCTGAGGCTGGCCAGGATCGCGGAGCCAGCAGCTTTCTCGGTGTTGCGTCCCCCATGCCCACGAAGAGGCCGTCGCCAACAAGCGCTTTAGACGCTGCTGGTGTGATGGCCGAAGAGCCCAAGGCCCTGCTCGCCGGCGAGCGCGGGTCTACCCGTGCGGCAGCCGACGTGGCCAGCAGACCTGATCTGGGCGATTCCGAGGCTGAGACCGAGCGCCTGGACTCCTCGCCACTGAAACGGCGCCGGAACTCCCACACAGAGCAGTCGCCAGGCAAGCGCGGCCGTTATAGCGCGCCCACAGACGACACCCCAGCACAAGTGCACTCCGGCAACGGCACGCGGGGGGCGAGGCGCAACGGACACGCACGGCAGGACCGGCGGCACAGCAGCGACCCTGACGAAGAGGACGACGACTCGGGAGCAGATTTCGCGGCCGGTAGTGGCCCGACCCAGCTGCCGTCCTCACCGGCTGCACTCAGCGACATCGAAGCCGGACCAGCTAATAGCGCGGTTATACCCGAAAATGCTCGAAACGGTCACCTGGAGACCGCAGAGGGCTCTGTCGTCCCCGATATGGATGCGTCAGAGGGCCTTTCTGAGGGCGAAAACGACAGCGACGCTGAGGACGAGCCGCAGGATGGCTTGGACGAGCAGGACGCAATTAACGACGAAGAATACGAGGGAGATGAAAAAGAGCACCAGCGGCGCCAGGACGCCGTCAAGTTCCTTACCGAAATCGAGATCCAGTTTGCCAGCTTTCGGGACCAGATGCATGACGACCAGATCGCGCGGTTCGACCTGGAGATCCACATGTGCGGCGACGGCACGCACCCCGAGCTCGAGAAAATCTACGAGTCGTTGCGCGAGCGCCGCCAGGAGCGAGTTGACCGGATCCGGTGCCTGCTGGACTACCAGATGGAATGCATAGGCAACCAGACGCGCGCAATGCGGGCACAGATCCATCAACAGTTCCTGAAGGACCGGGTCGATCTGCGCAGCGACCTCCTCCACAGCACTACTGGGCAGTGGTACCAGGTTAACTACGAGCGGCGGGCCGCCGATAAACTGGTTCCGGATTTTGGATACCGCGCCGAACCGGTGCGACACATTCCCGACTCGGCCTGGCTCGCCAAGGTATCCAAGTTCGTGGGCTATCCTGCCGCGCCACAGATGGCGGCTGTATCAGACCACGAGCTGAACGAGGACCTCACAGCGCTGGGCCTTCGGTAGCAGCGACTGTATATATGATATATATAATATTGCCAGCACGTAAACTAATGGGCTTTCGCCAAGCTGGCTGTCAACTTGACGCCGATGCGGGTAGGGATATGCATGGAACGTGATACCAGAAGTTCTCCCCAGGCAGCGCCAAGTTCGATTTGCGGAGCCTAGTTCTATTTGCGGAGCCGAGTTCTATTTGCAGAGCCCGGAAATTTAAGAAGTGAAAACGCATAACCGGGTGAACATACAATAGCCAGTTACCAATAGCATCCTAACGCCAGCGACGGGTCAGGCACCAATAAACTTTTTTTACTGCATGAAAACATTTGTCAGGGCTGCATGCCAAAGCACAGGGGCCCAAGTAACCTACCCGAAAAGACAGAAAATCGCAGAATATGGCTCTCTCTAGCCAATCTTGTTTCTTACAGCTCTATGAGCCAGTTCGTTGCACGTTCTGGTGCGGCTGACTCCTTATCGATCATGCGGCTTATGTCATTGCATGCACTTAACGCGATCAGAGGCCTCACACGAGCAAGTTTTGGTGCCTGAATTGCGGGCGATGATGTACCGGCTCAGATTTTGGTCCGAACTGCTGAGATTCTATTTTTTTGCGTGGTGGCGGCAGCATGCCGGAGGCACGACTGCCGCAGCACCGCTGCCGCATCACGCCAATCAACAGTTCAGTGGGCCCCACGTGTAGATGGACCGCTGACTAACGCCAGCTGCCTTGCAGCCTTCGGGGTATATTAAGCGCAGCAGTGCCCCTGATGGCCGACGTCCAGATTTCAGCTGGCTGAAAAATGGAGGTCAAGCCTGTCATACACACATTTGCACTGCCGCCACACCTGAAGCCCAAGGTTGAGTCCAAGCGCCTGCGGTTCCTGCGCTCGCCCGTGCTCCGGGCCAGAAAATCTTTAGTAACCCCACCAGCTTCTCCCCAACTACTCGGCGCACCTCCCAGGAAAGTTCTTCGCATGCCGGACGAAAACAAGCAGCTTCTCCAGTTTTGCACGGTATGCGCATCGAACCAGAACCGCTCCATGGAGGCGCACAAGGTACTGAGCGAAAACGGCTTTAACGTGAGCTCGTTTGGCACGGGGTCCACGGTGCGCCTGCCGGGCCCGGCAATAGACCAACCGGTCGTGTACGACTTCGGCACGCCCTACGAGAAGATGTACGACGAGCTGGCGAGGCGCGACACGCGCCTGTATACGGCGAACGGCGTGCTCAATATGCTCGACCGGAACCGCCATATAAAAGATCACCCCGAGCGCTGGCAGGAGCACGTACAGCTGTTTGATGTGGTATTCACCTGCCAGGAGCGCTGCTTCGACGCCGTATGTATCGACCTGCTGCACCGTGGCGCCAAGCTCAGCCGGCCCGTGCACGTCATCAATATCGAGATCGAGGACAACCACCAGGAGGCCGCTATCGGTGCCCAGGGGATCCTCGCGCTCGCCAACATGATCGCCGAGAGCCAGGACCCGGACTCCGAGATGATAGACATTTTGCACCGATGGCAGAAAGACCACCAGAAACTGCCGTCCCTCTACCAGCTGTGTTACTTTTAAAATTGCTCGCGGCGCGCACTGCACATATTTATACCGCGTCCGCGATAATGCATTGGGGGTGGTGCCGGCACCACCCAGCTATAACGTTTCTATAGTCTAATTAAACTAGTGCCTGGCCACTACTTCGAGCAGCCCGACGAGCTAGTTCCTGCCCTTTCCTTTTTGTCTAGCCACCTTTGGTTCACCACCTCCGGCGTTTCAAGCTGCGGCCGGTCTGCCACCGGCACGTACCGGCCACGCTTGCCATAGCCGCGCCCCGTGTTCGTGTGAGCGTCCGGTCCTCGTGCAAACGGAGCCACCACGTCCAGCATGGTGTGTGCCATCACACTCTTGAGCCAGTGCTCGTGCCAGACGTTGAAAACATCGGTGGTCCTGGTGTATGGGGAGCTGGTCCACTCCATTGGAGCGTACCCGCACTCGTAAAGCACCAGCGGGACACCCCACGCAATCTCGTAGGCAGGTCGCCGCGGCTGGCTCTGAATATCCAGCAGTTTCGACACTATCTCGGGTTTCTCGAGGCCCTGCCCTACCAGGAGCAGAATCGCCATGAGCGAGCGCACCTGATTCCACAGGAACGCGGTGCCCCGGACCTGGAAGTACCAGAGATCGCCCTTAACATGCTCGATAGACGTGCTGAGGATGCGCCGGTAAAAGTTTGTGATCTGCTTGGACGCGTCAACCTTGCAAAAGTTCCGAAAGTCATGGTCCCCCACGAGCAGGCCGGCAGCTACCCGCATCGCTTCGATATCAAGGCCCTCGGCAAAGAAAAAGTAGCGATACCCCCGGTACTGGCAGCTGAATCGCGCATCAAAGTCCACAGGCGGCCGCAGACAGATCTCGTAGGCTAAGATATCGGGCGGCAGGTGGCTATTGAGAATCTTCAAGTAGTTCAGCTCCCGGTCGTCCATTGATGGATCCTGCTGCTCAATGGGCGTCAGGTTCGACCGCAGATTGAGCGAAATCACCTGGGCCATGGCACTGACATCACGATCCGTCCTCCCGCACCTGCTAAAGTCGCACTCTGTGGGATCGAGACTAGGAATGCACTTGGTCTTATGGAACGCGGCCAGGATGTGCGACTCAACTGTGGGCGATGTGGGGTCCTTCTGGTAGGCCAACCCATGGTAATTCCACCCCAGGTACGCGAATCTAATGGCCACTTTGCGGGCGTGATACTTTGAAAAATCCAGCTGCTTGGTCTTCTTGGTGGACCGTTGTTCACCGGGATCGGCAACCGCAGGGCGCGCCAATAGCTCCGTGCGCCCGGGGCTCTCGATTGTCTCGAGCTCTACTAATCTTTTAATGAGCGCAGCCTTGGACCACCCATCGTACTTGGCCATCCTGGTCATCACCAAAAAAAATTAAGTAAGTTCATATGGTCGCCAGCGGGTCGACACAATGGGGACCCCCACTCGAGCCTTGGATGATCGAGGCGGTCAAAACGCTGGGTTTTGACAGAATGACACCCGTGCAGGCAGCCACAGTTCCGCTCCTGAGCGGTAATAAGGACGTGGTCGTGGAAGCAGTCACCGGGTCCGGGAAGAGTCTGGCATTTGTGCTGCCCACGTTGATCCGACTAGCCAAGCTCGATAAACTCCATATGGGACAGACAAACGCCATTATACTTTCGCCAACACGAGAGTTAGCCCAGCAGATCTATCGGGTCTTCGAGTCTGTCGTGGGCCTGGCCCCCGAACGGGATAAATACAAGCTCCAGCTGGTCACGGGCGGCAGCAACACGAACATCACCTCCGATGTCAAAACGTACCTGGCCAGGCGTCCAAATGTTGTGGTTGCCACGCCCGGCAGGTTGCTGGAGCTGCTCACCTCCAGCCACGTCAAGACCAACGCTGTCGACCTGCTTGTGCTCGACGAAGCCGACCGCCTGCTGGACCTTGGTATTGGCCAGACAATCAAAAAAATTATCGGGCTGTTACCCAAACAGAAAAGAGTTGGCCTCTTTTCGGCCACGATGTGCGGGCTTGTAGACGACCTCGTGCGCGTAGGCATGCGGAACCCGGTCAAGGTATCCGTCAAAAGCTCTCGGGCTACCCCGCAAACGCTCAGCCTGGAGTACGTGATCTCGTCGCCCGAGGAGAAGCTACCCAAAGCACTCACCCTTCTTTGCAGCACCAACTACAACAAGGCAATAGTGTACCTGCCCACGTGCGTGTCTGTGTCTTACTGGTACGACGTCCTGAATCTATTTATTAACAAAGAGCTCGATCAAGACATCAAAATCTTCTCACTGCATGGCAAGCTGCAGCAGCCTATTCGCATCAAGACCCTTGCACGGTTCACAGATTGCCTGGACAAGTGTATACTCTTGGCCACCGACGTGGCTGCAAGAGGACTCGATATCCCAGATGTTGACTTTGTCCTTCAATTGGACCCCCCGCAAGACCCAGATATGTTTGTTCACCGCGCGGGCCGCACCGCTAGAGCTGGCAAGGCAGGCGCATCAGTGGTGTTACTCAATGATGGTCTCGAAGCGGGGTATGTTGACTTTATGCGCGTGCGAAAAGTTCCCCTAGTGGAAAAGGTTGTCGAGGTTCGAGACCCCAAGCTCACATGGAGCGCCTACCTTAAGGTTCTCCAGGCCTGGGTCCGTGGCGACAGAGCGCGGCACGACTTGGCTCTTCGTTCATTTTTGTCTTACGTCCGATTCTACATGAAGCATACGGCCTCTTCGATATTTAGACTGGCCAGCCTCAATCTGGTAAAACTGGCCGAATCGTTCGGCATACTGAGACTACCTCGCATGCCTGAACTCAAGGACAAGATGGATGTGCCAGAAGGGGGGTGGCTTGTGGATGATTTTGACATGGATGCTTTCAAGTACGTCAACGCCGAGCAAGAAAAGGCGCGCCTGGCCAAGCTTGAGACGCCCAAGGTGCCGAATCCTGAGGCCAAAGCTCAGAAAGCCCGAAACAACCAAGCATGGTCGGCCAAACTTGAGCGCAAAAGCGATGCACTGTCCAGGCGAGAGAAGCGGCTCAAGCGCGCAATCAGCAAAAAGGAACACACACAAGCCGATTCGTCAGACAGTGAAATCGAACAGGACTGGAAAGAACTGGTCCACGCAAGCAAAAAACGGAAACCGGCCCCTGTCTCGTCGGCTTTTGACGATTTATAAGTATAGGTAGGCACTAGTCGCCTATGTCTGTCGTGAGCTCTGCCTATCTTCTCGACATTTGATGACTGGTAATAAATATAAATAACAGACACTAGTCAACTGTCTCTGTCGTGAGTGCCTATCTTGGTCGGCATTGATGACTTGTAATAAATATATATAACAGACTAATTCACTATCTCTCCTGTCGTAAATGTGTAGGATGTCTCGTTGGCGGCATCATACACAATGGTGTGGGCAATCGGGGTGTACTGGTTCATTACCATTTTCATGATCTCCTGGGCCCCGATGGCTCCCAAAACGGTCGACACCGAGGCTATCTCGCCACCTCCGCTCCGCGTTAGCTCCCCGATGACTCGGTACGTGCTTTCGTCTAGCCTTTCGTCTATAATATCTGCAGCTAGATGTGCAAACAGAGTAGCCTGTGCTTCAGTGATGGGCCAGGATGGGCTCTCGCTATTCTCCTGTACGTACCGGTTTGCGGCCTCGATAGCCAAGAAAACGTTCGTGTGCTCGAACTCCAGAGGATCAGATGCCTTGGTCTCAGGGTACCCCCGTAGTATGCTTTGCACGTCGTTTTCAACGGACTTGCCGTACAATACACGCAGGAAGCGACAGTTCCTGCAGAACGTCTTTATCACCTGCTTGGGCAATTGCTCAAACTGCGTCAATAAGGCTAGACGTTTATAGATGCTGTAGAACACCTCACAGTCGTGCATTGCCTTTTCTTGGTATAGCTTTTTCAGTGCGACGAAGCTCTCGGTGTCTGCTCTCATGTCCGGGATCTCACCGCTCAGCGGCGGGTATCCACAGCCGGGCCCATCGACAAAGTTGCGCAGTGTCGCACAAAGAAGCCAGAACTGCGAGGTTGGCTTTACAATGGCATCCGCGTGCAAGAGACGTTGGAGACCCGGTTGGACGACGGGGCTCCATACTCTCCACACGTTATGCAAGGCCTGCACAAAGTTTTCCTCGTCCGGCTTCCGTGCCATTTCCGCTAACAGCTTCTTAAAGTCTCTCTTATCGGCAGCCGAAGAAGGCCCCCGCCCTTCATGTGCAGATTCCCACTTTGCGAGGGCGCGGGATATGATTGTGAAGTAGGGGACATTCTCGTGGGCATAGTCCAACATTTTGTCGAGGTCGAGTGCTTCCACCAGCTTCTCCAGTTCGGGCCATGTTGGGTCCACAAACCGCAGGTCATTCAGAGACTCCGGGTGGGTCTCAATTACGCAGTGCTCTTTGTAGTATAGTCGGACGCGCCCGTAAAACCCATAGCTGTCGATCTGCATGGTAGGCAGGCTCCACGAGCTCAATATGTTGGCGAGGTGAGCAGTCAGTTTGGCGATGTTCACGACGCTACAGCAAACGACAGCCGAAAATTCGGACCAAAAGTCGGTGCCGAGCTCAGTGTAGCTAGAAAGCGGCTCGAGTAACGGCTGAATTTCGACCTCTGGATTCAGCTCGCCGAGAAGCTCCGCCGTCACGCGCGCCCGCTTCTTGCCCAAGTCGCTATCACGCATGAAAAAGTTGCTGTGCAAGTCAATGGACTGCACAGTACCGCTGTCCATGATGCACACTTTGCCAATTCCTGCCAGGACCACATTCTTGATCAGTTCCGTTGATGCCGCTGTCACGCCGATGACCAGGATCCGCGCATCTTTGAGCGCCTCTTGGCCGCTGTGCGACCACAGCCGGATCTGGCGGTCGTATTTGTTCATAGCTCCAGCTCAGAGCCGCCGCTCCACTTCGTCTTTACTAACACCACTGTCGAAAAGGCAGTTGGCAGCAATCTGTGCGTTGGTCCTGTAGGTCAATATTCCCTAGATTCTGCGCCCTCGATTGCTGCTCCGGGCCGCGGGTCGGGCTAGTAACCTATGGAGGGGACGCGCGCCGGTTCACCGTTTTCCACCTGTGGTCAGCGGCGTGCCCAACCTGCGCCCAAATACATCTCTGGCACGCTTTCCAGGCAAACTAGAACCACGAGATGGCACTACTGCATTTGAACTGCGACCATACCAAAATGAATGCATAGAGCAGGTAATGCAGGGCCTCGAGTCGTCGCGAAAGGCAGCGGTGTCTCTGCCCACTGGAAGCGGCAAAACTGTTGTGTTTAGCTATCTTATTTCTCGTATACAGCCGCTTCCTGGACAGGGCCGCAAGATTCTTATCATTGTGAACCGACGTGAGCTCGCGTTTCAAACTGCTCGCACGGTGATGGAAATGCACCCACGATTGTCAATTGTGCTAGAGATTGGCAGCAAGCACTATTCCGACAATCCTAATGCCGACGTTTGCATTGCATCGATTGCTAGCATTTCGAGGGCGAACCGTCTCTCCTTGTTCAACCCAAAGGATTTCAAAGCGATCATCATCGACGAGGCACATCACGCTGCAGCAGTCTCCTACAAGAACGTAGAGACCCACTTTGGGCTTGACGCGGCTGTACCAAACGTTTACAGCATTGGGTTTTCGGCCACGCTTTATCGGCACGATGGTAGATCACTGGAGAGCTCATTTGAGCGCGTTCTCTACCACCAGCCTGCCCAGGCAATGATAGATACGGGCCATCTCACTAAGATAAAACTGACACAAGTAAGTGCGTTTCACCAGCAGGAGCGATCCGCTTTAAGAATGGATGAACATAACATCCTTCAGAGCAGCGAAGGTCTGGAACTAATTGTCAAACTCTGGCAAGACACCGCCCCTGCATACAGGTCCACCGTCATATTTGCCATAAACCGAGAACACATACGGCAAATAGTGGCAAAATTTCGCGGTATTGGCGTCGATGCGCGCGCAGTGTCTGCCGATATGAAGCCGCGCGAACGAGATGAGACCATACGACAATTCCGCCAGCAGGAGTTTCCCGTGATTGTCAACTGCGGAATCTTGATCGAGGGCACTGATATTCCGTGTATTGACCAGATTCTCATTGCTTGTCCGAATCGTTCGGTAGGCAGGGTACTTCAAATGATCGGCCGGGGCTTGCGAAACTTCCCTGGAAAGAGGCACTGCAACGTTTGTGTTTTTCCAGAACTCACCAAGTTCAAAGCGAACATGTCTCTTGAGCCTATGCTTAAGGGCCTGCTCTTTGAAGAACAGGCTGTGCCAGCTCTTCCGGACCTCTCGAAGCCGCTGCCGGCCCACAATATTCTTCAAATTCCGGACCTGCATCCGCTGGACGAAATCGAGCTCATTACGCATGATAATCTTGACCATTTCTTTACATCTTCGAGGTCAGCCCAATTCAGCAACTACAACTGGATTTATGCTAGAAAAAAGTTTTACCTGTTCGGGCCACCAGGATCATCAACATATATAAGAATGGACCGCAACAAAAGCTCTGCTTGGGAAGTGCACGTGGTGACCAAGTTCAGGAGCCACAGTAATACCAATCTTGTTTTTACTTCAGAAGCGCTGTTCGAATCAGTGTATCATGCTGAGAAGATGGCTGAAAAAGTGTGGGGATTCAAGGGGTCACAATCACTGAAAATGACTTCGTCTTGGCGCTGGCACAAGCCTTCTCAGGCCCAACTCAAGATGCTGGGACAAACAGATCTATCTCCGGAGATGCTGGGGAGACTGAAAAAGGGCGAGGCTGCAAGCCTTATTAGTCTAAAGTCGATTGGGTATAAGCTTGATGATGGGGTTGCGTCACACCTGTCAATTTCTTTGAAAAACGCATGCTTGACCGAAAACTCGAGCTCTGAAAACTAAAGGGTTACATTTTCCATTTCCAGTTTCGAGCCCCATCGATGCCAACCACGGCGTCCAATCTGACCCAAAATACCGAGGCTGCGGCAGCAAACAAGAGGACCCCCACGAGGATCGACATCCCTTCGTACGCAGCAGGGCCAACAGTTGTACCTGTTGTTCTAATAAGCACGCCTCCGATAGGGGTACCTATTAGAGTGGCTACGCCCCTCATCATATATAGGACGCCATTAACAGAGACAAAGTTCTGGGGTCCAAAGAGCTCTACCAAGCTGGCCGGGAACAGAGAAACATACGCGCTAGCAAAAACACCATAGCAGACTGTATAAGCAATGAATAGATTTTGCGCTGAGTGTTTACCAACTAGAGTCGATGGCAGCCAGAGCGCTATCGTCATGACAGCGCTCAAAAGGGTCGTAAGGAACAGCCCGTTGATGCGGCCTGTGCGGTCAGCTGCATAGCCAATGACTATCTTTCCGATAGCATTACAGGCATTGCTGATAGCAATAAAGTGTGCGCCCGCTGTGCTACTGTAACCAAGAGTAGTAGCGTAGGAGGCAAAAAAGAACACAGGAGTGTAGTATGCGGCCGCTTGGAAGACGCCAGCAAGCGCTTGGCCCACGAACCTGCGCGACCTCGCTACTTTCAAGTCTAAAAGTGGCACACTAAACAGACTCTGGAATCGTCGACTCGTGTTGCTTACCCTGAGCTGCTCTCTAGTAGTTGGCTCCCAAACGAGTGCCAGGCTGGAGGCTGCAACGAGCACAAAAGAAACAGCTCCTGTGAGTCTCAGGGTGCTACGCAAACCCAAATGACCAATACACGCCGTGAGAGCCGGCGCCCACACTAGACCACCAACACCAGTACCGGACAGAATAATGCCCATTGCAAGCCCACGATGACTCGTAAACCATGCAGGGGCGACTGTTACTGCTACCATGTAGGATAAGCAGGTACCAATACCTAGTAGCACGCCCTGGGTGAGGTGAAAGTGCCAGATCTTAGTGCCGTAACTAGCCAACACTAACGAGAGGCCAAAAATTAGGCCGCCTACGAACGACACAACGCGTGGAGAGAAACGCTTGGACCATGCCACGACAAATGGGGCTCCAATTGTCATCAGTGATATCGCCAAGGTACCAATCAAGTCTATCTGCGCAGGACTTGATCCAGTGAATGGGGTGCCAGGCTTTCTGGCCATTGACTCGTACACCTCTTGGTACACACCAAATGCAAAATTCAGCCCGCAGCACGTAAAAATCACGGTGAAAGCGGCAATGGCTAAGGAAACGGGATGCCCGTCGACCAGTGGATACCAAAACTTGGCCTGCCGAGAGCTTGTTTCCAGCTCATTCATTTCAGAGTGGCAGAACCGCCCAAGTTTCGTCTCGTGTCACATGCTCTGCTTCTGCTTACGTAGCCACGATCGGTTTTGAAGTTATGCAACTTATTCGTTCTTGCATTTGCCTGCAGTACCGACCCTCATCAATGCAAGTGACTCTGATAAGGCACGGGGAAACAGAATACAACTTGACCAAGCGTATGCAGGGCCAAAGAGACATTCCGTTGAATGAGACCGGTTTTAAACAGGCGAAAAGGTGGCCAAGATTTTTACAGATAGACATATAGCCTTTGACGCAGCATATTCGAGTGATCTTTTGCGCACAAGACAAACTGCGGAGCTCATGCTTCCAGGCACACGGGTCGCGTTTGTCCCTGGTTTCCGGGAGAGGTTCATGGGCGACTTTGAGGGCCACACGCGCAAAGAAGGCGAGCGTGTCAAGGCTGAAGAACAGGGAATCGTGTTTGACGGCGGAGAGAGACCACAAGAACTACAAGATCGGGTTCTTGCTACGTACGAGCGAATCCTGGCAAACGCTAAAGGGGGCCGGGCACGACAATATTGCACTTGTCGGTCACGGCGGTGTTATTCGCAGTTTGATTAATTCCCTCGCTATTTGTGGAAAATTGACCAGCAATTGGTCGACGCACAACCTCAGAAACGGCCCCCTGCCGAACTGTTCTATGACTGTAATAGACGAGGGAAAACTAATCACATATGGTGCCCAGCTGATAGACGGACTCTCTGGGGACAAGAATGTGTACTAGCTAGAATGAGCTCTCCTCTTTGTCTGGCCCAACTCCTTTGGGTCGCCAAATTATCTCTGCTGGACAAGTCAATAAGCCAGGTAACAGCACTCACCCACAGAAATTGCCGGTACCGGTCTCCGGACACTGGAAAAAATGCGTAGGGACGCTGCAAGGTGTGCTGGGCCAGTGTCGTTTACGCCAAGTGTATCTTCGCATCAGCTCAAAGCATCACTCACAACGCTTGCATCAAGGTATTTGCCGAGTTGGGAATGTGTCTTTTTGTCCGAAGGCCATGAACCAGCACCTAGCACCCGACACAGCTCTTAGGGACGGAGAAACACAAACCCAGGTAACCAGTGCAACGAGTGGTCTAGGTGGTACCCTCCGTCACGGTCACTGCACAAAGATGCAACGTAGCCGCTGCTTTATTCCGCTAGCGGAATCACTGAGTCTTGAGGGACCACCGAGGGTATATTTACAGTGCTTCTAAACAGTTTTGCTCCCAATACTACGCCCTTGTATGTTCCATGGAACAACAACGCCTTTGTCCAATGGCTCAAGCGATAATAGTACTCGCATTTGCAGTAATAGCACCCAGAGCAGGTAGTCACTGAAAATCAGGTATACATAACGCAAACTAAACCAAGCCGAAACTACAAAATACCCAATCTAACTAAATCGCCCACGGCATTAACTGGCCCTGAAAGCCCCGTGGAACCCGAGACCAACGTAGGCACCGTCGGGCAGACACGCCCGAGCAACCTCCGTCATAGACTTTGGATCAATAGCGAAAAGCGCGCTCCTGTTATTCTCGCTGTCAAGCACAACAGACAAGAGTGTCCCATCAAGCTCATAGTCCACACTGTTGGGATCTGCGTCCGGGTTCGGCACAAAAATTGGCTCGCCCGCTACGCCGCCATCCAGCGACCACACGAGCCCGCCGTCTTGTTCAATGTCATACCGGATCAGAGCATGGAAAGGAGCAATAGCTGCATCCTGCGTGTGGATCCCATACACGTAGCGCGGATTCCTCATCACGAACTTGGGATTGATATGAGGAAGCTCCAGGTTCCATTTGGGCGATCCCCAGCGAACCAAGATAGCGTCAACGTGCTTCTTGGGATCTTTAACACTCGCTACTGATGGTAGTCTCCACCTGGCAACTCGCATCGTCTCCTCTTCTGGTAAACCGTCAAAGTCGACCTGGCCAGCATTGCGCATGTTTTCGACCCAGAGCTGGAAGAGAAAGGCGTTACTATCAGACTGACAGACCTCCAATATGATATCACCATCCTCTTCGTGACCGTTTATTGTGTGAAACGAAAAGAATGCAGGTGCTCGGTAAGTCGCTTTGAGTCCGCTGCCGTCTCGTGCCACAACATAAAAGATTGTATCCTTTGAAGCGTCCCAGTGGGACTCAATCCCACTCAACAAATTGGACAAAAGTAACAGCGGGGCGCCGCGAGCACGATAATAAGATTGCCAGACGCAAAGCACGAAGTAGTTGGGAGTTAAGAAAACAGAGTGTAGGTATGCGGGAGGTACACCATGGAGTTTCTCAAGAATGGTCACTTCCGGCTCCTTCGATGTCACGGATCCGCCAACCTTAAATAGCACGTATTCTGGCCTGGCGCCAAATTTCAAATTGTAATTGAACTCCTCCTTGGTGTAGGGATCAAATGACGAGTGCGCTGCACACAACGGACCGCTAAGCTCTTTGCTCATGCGCGACCAGTCAAAAATTTCGAGGGGCTCAAGAGTGACATGGTCGACTTTCATAAGTCTGTTTGCGTCGGTTCGAGCGACGAGGCTTTCCTCTGAGCCCCTGGAAGCTGGCCAACGAGGGCTAATTGTCACCCCAATATTGAGGTCACTCGGTCCCATCTTCTCTTTGGGACGCACAAGCGAGGTAAAATCAGACATAAACTTGAAAAACATTCTCTGGCATGGATCCACCTCCGCAAAAGTCTCTGCTGGATAGTGGCCCAGTTTCGCTATCTTGTCCTTGAGCCCATCCGTTGAATGCCTCGAGTTGTACCAAACCGAGCCGTCGTCTTTGATCTGGAAGCGATGATTCTGGCTGAATCCGTCAAACCAGTGCCGGACAGAAAGCCTTTCGGTAGACTTATTGATCGGCGTGCTATAGCTGCCGGGTCCTGTACGATAAAGTGTCCCAGCAACATACTCCGGGAACCGCTGTTTGACGTCAAGGGAAATTGGCTCGACCTGGTCTGGCAACTCACCCAGCGCGGACGTGAAAGCTTTATTAACATTTCCTTGCGTTACCATTGGCGGAACCCCCGTATACTCCGCTTTTTAAGTGCCGCGGGGTTAATGGCGCACTTCCGCATCGTGGTCCGGGCCAATCACACGGCAGTAGAAAGACAATAATGGGCATACTTTGCATCGTGCTACGCACCGATCACACGACAGTAGAAGGTCAATTAAACTATATAATGCTATTTTCGCCTCAATGGTAAAAGGCAAGCTTTTTCAGAGTGTATAGACGCTTCTCTCTGAGTTGCCACCGAGCACATTGCGCTCTTTTTCAAGTGGCGTGCCTGTAGAGCGGGGTTAATGGGCATATCATTCGGCGTCATGCTACGCGCCAATCATACGACAGTGGAAAGTAATTAAGCTCATAATGCTATTTTCGCCTCAATGGTTAAAGGCAAGTTTTTTCGGAGACATAGAGACATTCTCTCCGCGGTCGTCATATGATGACAAGTCAACGTCGCGAGCTTGGATATTTCGTCAGAAGGCACGAGCTTATTTAGTGTTTAATACTCTTTAATAAAGCGATTGTATTTATTTTAGAAATGCAAGGCTAACGACCGGCGGTCTCGACAGCATGGGACCGCTGACGTTCAGGGACGACAAGCTGTACGAGGACGAAAATGACGCAAGTAGCGATACAGCCAGAACGCTACAAGAGGACGATTTCCGCTCGAGCTACCAAAGTCGGTCGTCTAAACCGACCGGTGGCGATGCGCGGCCACGATCTACCCTCAAAAGCTTCCGTCACTTTTCAGTTCAACCGCCTAAATATGGAGAAACAGAGGCCGACGTAGCTGAACCCGCTGGAATGGAGCCCGGAATCAATGTGGAAACCACAAAAGTGAAGCTCGCAAATGCGATCGGCTCAGAAGTCACCGTAGTGGACTTTTGCCCCGAAAGATTCTCGTCGCAATTCGCAGATATTTACGCCAACTCGGCGCGGCCAAACACCGATATCATGGAACGAATGCTCGTGACAAGACCAAAATGGTCCAAGGTGCGGTGGATCAGCGTGAATGGGTTGAGCTGGGAGGTCATTGAGCCCATCACGCGCTACTTTAATCTGCACCCACTGGCTGTAGAGGACATGCTGGATATTCCACAGCGAACAAAGTTTGATGTGTTTGCAAACCACATGTTCTGCTGTTTCCCGCTCCACATCCTAGGGCAAAAAAGCGACAAGCAAGGCAGACGTGCCAAGGCAAGAACATTCTGTAATACCTTGAGATCGCTGTTTTCACAACTAGAGCAAGACGATATAGAAAGGAACCCCACATCCTTCCCTATGCCAAGTTCGGGACCTCGCAACATGCGGTGCAGTGCAACCTCATGCGTGGTTTCGCCGCTAAAGATGCTTCTCCAGGAGGCCCCAGGGCGCACAATGTACCAGTGGGACCTAGGCACATCGACCGAGAACGTGGCACCCATGGGTCGTGACTACAACCGCAACAAATCTCGTTTCTACACCGTGATTACCGTCGAGCAGGTTACGCTGTTTATGACGGAAGACACGGTCATTAGTCTGTTTGAGAAGAATGCGTCGAAAGTCGAGGAACCCGTGCTGGCAAGAATTAGCTCTGAACAGACGCTGCTGCGGCAAACATCTGATCCTGCAATTCTGACCCAGGCAATCATCGACACCAGTGTTGACCTTCTCGGGCCCATTATCACGGCCTATGGGCGCAAGCTCACGAGCTTGCAGGCAGAAGCCATTGAAAGCCCCACGCTCAACCACACGAGAGCGCTGCATCTGCTCACCACAGACATCACAATCCTCCTAAGCTCAGTGACCTCGCTCGCATCCATGGTAAACTCTATCCGAGCCAAGGCGGCCGAGAACCACGAAAGCGCCGAAGAATCCCGACTTTGGGGTCACGTCATTTCCGAGACGGCAGGCACATACTTTGCCGACGTCTACGACCACACCATGTCGTTTGCAACACGGCTAGGTATCATGAGTGAGCAGGCTAAGAGCCTGACCACCATGATCTTCAATACGATTTCCCTGCGCTCCAATGACGCGGTTCGCCTGCTGTCGCTCGTGACAGTCGTGTTCTTGCCATTGTCGTTTCTTACTGGATATTTTGGAATGAACTTTACAAAGTTCACCTCCCTTAACAACGACGTGGCGTACTACTGGTCCATTGCTGGGCCCTGCACGGCGGGTCTGATGGTATTTCTAACGTACGGCTGGGTGTACGAAAAGTTCCTCGAGTGGCGCAGGTGGTTCAGAATTGGCTGATGCTTATCTTATGTCGACTAGTATTGTGCTGTTCTTCAAGTTGGCCTCGTCAATGGTCTTGTCGAGCTCGGAGGACAGGTTGCGTCTGTCGGACCTGAGGATTAGCGACTCATTCTGCAGCGCCGGCACCGCAAACTTGATGTAGGCATAAATATCCCGAACTGTAGCAGATAGGTCGAACCGACGCACGATGCGCTTGCCGTCGCCAAGGCGGATCTGGATACGGGTGACAGTTGAGCCTGGCGCGGGCTCAGCGATGTCCTGAGCCTCGATGCCCTCGATGGGGTCGTCCTCGGCGTCATCCTCGACAGCTGGTTGTGGTCCAGACCCCGGCTGGGCACGTGTCTCGGGCCCCAGCTGCGTGCCTAACTCGGGGCTCCGCTCGTTCGTAGCAGCATTCTCACTAGTTCCCGCGCTTGTGCTAAAACTGGTCAACCCAGCGCCAACCTTACTGGCAGGCGTGCGAGTGGACTCAGACACAGGACCCCGGGCAGAGGAGGCCTGCGTCTTTACTTCCGGGGGCAGAGCGCGGCTAGCAGCCGCCTCAGAGTAATCGGCAGGGGTGCCCAAAAACTCGAGCAGCTGCTCGACAAACTGGTCGTAGCTCGGCACTCTCGTCCATATTCGCTGCTGCTCACCCGTCCACGCGTCCAGAATAGCAATGTGCGGGTACTGGTCAAAAGGATACAACAGGCGGTACGACTCACCGTCCATGGAACGGTTATCGTACTGCAGGAAAATAAAGTTCTCACGCAAGATGTCCTTCACCTGCTCGTTGCGCCACAGGTCGCGGTTCAGCTGCTGGCACGAGAACTCGGTAGGGTCCTGGATGTTGACCATGATCCACTTTTTCTCCTCCTGGGCATCCTCCTTGGCGCTGTCGAGATCGAGGTCTCGAATGATGTCGAACGGTGGCCGAAATAGCTCGGCCAGCCGCCGCTCGTGCGGCGACATGTTAGCGCCAATGTCGGTGTCACGGCCCTGGTTGAATATGCCCAGGCGCCGAGCGGGCCGCCGTGGCAGCAGGTCGGCCATCATCTCCATATGTGGGTCCACAAGACGGTCGGTGTGGCTCTCTATGCGCTCGCGCACCTCGGGCTCGGCCGACGCAGATGATGCAGACCCGGCCGCCCCGGGCAGCGCACTGCTCTGGCCGTCGGCACTCACTCCGCCAGACGCAAAGAACAGCTCGATGGCCGCCTCCAGGCTGAAGTCCGCCGCCGCCAGGTACTGCTGCGCGCTGTCGACCTCGGCGTTCGTGATGGCGCAGAATTGCGCAACCAGATCCTCGTCCATGTCGGCTTGCCAGCCTGTTCTGGCGACGCTTTAGGCCCCTGTCACGTGGCAGCTCACCGTTAATAACCTTCGTATCACAAGCGCATCGCGTCCCTCGGTCACGTGGCCCTGGTCGTGACGGCCCGGCTCTCAGAGGCTCTTAGATTCGAGGATGCAGCGGCTGCGTGCGCCGCAATGGCGCCGCCAGCACACGCGTAACGGCCCACACCTTGTCCTGCCCGCGGACGCGGCCGCTCTGTATGAGAGTTACCTTGAGGCGCTGGCGGTAGTAGGTCAGGGCGAAATAGCCGACGCGCTGCGCGCACGGCTCACTCTGAGCGTCGTGGACGAATTCCCCGGCGCTCTGATAGTGCTCAAGCAGCTCGCACGTGAGCCGCTAGTACTGCCGGCGTCTGGGGCAACCTGGGACGAAATTGTGGAGGACGCGCCGCTGCATGGTGACCACTGGGACGAGCTAGGAGAACTGGACAAGTCGGACGAGTTGGACGAATTGGACAAATTCGACGAGTTGGACGAGTTGGATGCGTTGGATAAGTTGGGCCAGCGGATAAAAAGTGGGAGCACGGGCAGTATAGACGGGGAGCCAAGTGACGACAGTGCCGAATGGGCTCAGGAGCCTAGAACGCCGCAGTTGCTCGAGGACACGGTGCTACTGCCTGCGCCGGTGGCCCGTAGAGAGACCACAAGCCTTACCGACGCCGAGATCGTGCGAGAAGTCAAGCTTGCCCTGCTTGGCTACAAGTCGCTCCTCAGCAGTGCGGGCACTGCGTACACAAGCAAAAACCTGAGCACCGCGGCATTTTATGGTCTGCTGAGTGGGCTTGCCACAGTTGTCAAGACGCTCAGTTTCCTGCGATCGGTGGCGCGGGACAATCCTCGTGGCTTTACACTGCTCCCTCTTTTAAGAGAGGCCGACGAGGCCATACTCTCCTGGGACTGTACTACGCTCCTTCAGGTATGGCGCAATAGCGTGGTGCTGGTCCGGCCGTTCGCCGGTCTCGACCGTATGCCTCGCGACGCGGTTCTCGAGTGGGTCGCCAAGCGGACCCGGTACACTCGTGTGTTTCGCTCAATGCTTGCGCCTGTGATCGGGCATCTCCAGGAGTTTCTGGGTGGGGACGCGAAGTCACCAATTGTGTGGGGTTCCCGGGGCCCTCTGTGTGAGCCAGTGAACTGGGACACGCCACTCACTCTCGACTTGCCAAAGTTCCTGCAGAGCGTCGATGTAGAGATGGCTGGAAAAGCAGCCATCATGGCCCGGCAGCAAGGGGTCACCGTTCCCGCGGTGACCCTCGACTACGATCCCTGCACGTACAGCGTCGACATAAGTGGTGTCCTTCAGCGCAACACGCAACTGCTCATGGGTACTGTGCGGCCGGCTATGTTGCAGACATGGGACTTTTTGGCCTCTGTGTTCCTTGGCCGAGACCGGCGTATGCTAAACTTTATTGGGGAATGCCAGCTAGGCGCTATTGCCCTTACCGAGCCCTGCGGGGCAGCTGAGACCGTAAAAGCCTCTGGCGTCCTAGCAAGAGTGTGGCCAGACGCCCCGTTTACACTCGACCAGTCGCTAGAGCCGCGTCTGACACCAAGCGTGAACCCCGACCCACTGCTGGCATACATATTCTCCCTCAGCGCGCTCACCGCTAGATGGAGAGGAATCGTCGCAGCAATGGCGGCAGGCGGGGCCGCTGCACTAACGACCGAGCTGGATATAGAATGTTTTTATCACGATATAAAATTGAAAATAGTGGCGGCGGCTGTTCCAGAACAGCTGGTGTGAGCCACAATTTATGTGATGCAATTATTGTTTGTGCAACCGGCAGTGGTCCAGAGTAGTGTATATCGTCACACGTTATTCATGTTCGGCTCCACTGGGTGGAGTTTGGTGGTTGGCCCACCTGATAATACAGACGAGACTTGTCGTCATAGCCGTTGGGGTAGTAGTGGCCTTCGGGCATCATTTGACCCTGGTAGTAAACCTGTCCATACATGGGCATCACGTTTTGGGGCTGCGATCCCATATTGAGAGGCATTCCTTGTGAAACATTCGGGACATGCACCCCGTTTGCGTCCCGGTACCATCCCAGTTGTTGGTACATGACACCGTTCGTATCATACATGCCATAGGGCGCCATGGGAATCGAGCCAGGTGGCTGCGGCTGTGCCGGGGCCATCTGTTGGACGTGGGCAGAGTACATGTGTGGGCTTCCCTGTACGAGCTGTGGTTGCTGGCCGCGAGCGTGACCATGAATGCGCGGCATTCCAGGAGGGCCGCCGTGTACAGACTGCTGCATGTGGGAGGGGTTCTTACCGAGCTGGTCGGGCAGTTGCTTGACCTCACTGTCCTGTGATGGCCGTCCTGGGTCGTACTGCTGCTGCTGTTGCTGTTGTTGCTGCTGTTGTTGCTGCTGTTGCTGCTGCTGTTGTTGTTGCTGCTGTTGCTGCTGCTGTTGCTGCTGCTGTTGTTGTTGACGTTGTTGCTGCTTGAGGCGCGGGGATGTGGAATGCCGGCTCCCATCAGAGTGTTGCGGCCGGTGAGTCTTAGTTGGCGGAGCTTCGCTGACCATGATTTCAGGCTTGGGCGAGTTGGACTGTGGGCCAGGCATCTGTGGAAAGGGCCCCGCGAATTCTGGATCGCGGCCAGCGCCAAATCCCTCTAGCCGCATAGGATCAAACGATCCCGGCCCATAGAGATTGGCGTGCGCAACGTGTGCCAGCTGGTACAGCGACTGGCTGGGACTCGGCATGTCATCGAAAGGCAGAAAGTCGTACTCGTCGAGGATAATAGGCTCGCGTTCTGTTTTATCGAAAGGCTTCTTGAGAGCCACCAGGTCGCCAGCTATCTCTTTGTCGGTTAGACGAGGCATGCCCGGTAGCCCTATTTCGCGCGCGACGTCCAGGTTACTGCTTATCCAGTCCATAGCAGGTACGTTGACCTGGGCACCGTACTTGGCCTCGCGCGACAGCCGAGAGATTTCACTGTCTAGCTCCTTCTGCATGGCATTTTGCAGGTCGAACTTGTCTTTATAAAAGTTAGACCACACCACACCTACGTTCTTTCTCGTGTTTGCGGTGATATCCTGCAGCTGGTAGTCGCGCAGATTAGTGAGATCCTCGACTCGGGTCCGCGAAGTACGGCCCAAGTGGCCCTGGTAGAGGCGGTCGAGGTACTCGGAGGACCCGCCTAATTTGTTGCAGCGGTCCATTTCTCCTAAAGTTCGGGCAATGCGTGCCGAAAGCACTGCCGTGAATGCAGACGCAGCAGTGGCATACTGCGCAGACAGTACTGCTTGTTCCTCAGAAATGGCTCGAAGGCGATCCAGCACCTTCTGGCCCTGATCAGGCGCCCCGGCTGCCGGGGTAGCCAGTCTGGGGCTGCCAGAACCAGAACCCTTTCCCTGTGACGCTGCTCGCAGGGCGCCTGAATTGTTTGGTGTGCTCGGGGCAGGCGTCGGGCTTGCGGGAACATACGGGGAGCCTGCATCTGCTGCATCGTCGCTGGAGCCGCCAGCGTCTCGTTCGTCGTCTGGCGGCGGCTCGTGGCGTGGGGGGTTACCCTCCACCGGTCTAGAAACGGACTGCGGTGGCGGCGCCTCTGCCCTGAGTGTCATGGCCTCATTCATGACCCAGGACACTGCTATTTTGCTGCGCTAAATATCCAGCAGCACCAGGCGCGCTACTATGGCTGCCCCGTGGTGTATGTGGGCAAGAGTAATCGGCCTGCAGGTGGGAATGCGCTATATGCAGCTGCCGTCAGACACAGAACCAGCGAAAATTGGCCACTGTGATGGCCACAAACCAGTGCGGTACTCGACTGCTCAACCAATTTACGCGAGGCGGCCACTGCAAACCTCCGGAACGTGCTGGCGACAGTGTTACGGCATTGCGGCGCCAGCATGTGCATTTTTTCACAGGACCACCGACGAGCACAGGTGTCCTTTCTACGGATCCCGCCGTGTTGCCGCTGGAATCATACGCAAAACGAATGCGGCCACTCCGACAGGCGCTTGATATCTAGGTCTGTCCTGAAAGCTACTTTTTTTGCCATCACCTAACCACTGCATGGAGCTGCATTCCCGCAAGCGTGGTAGGATGGTACTTGTTATAAGTTCATAGGGCACGTCGGGCTACCAGGGGTATACCTCGGAGCGGTCCGGTAGCGATTAAGGGCTGAGGACGGATGCTGCGTTTCTGGACTCAGCATTGCGATATCACCTTCCTTACAGGGTTAGACCTCACTGCGTCAGTGGGGCCCAGGCCAGCTGTTCCAGGTGCGATGTGCGAGGCCGTGACGCCTCTGAGCTCGTTAGCACGACACCTTGCAGCGGCCACGAACATGCATGCACCCGCAAGTCTCGGCTTTGTAGCTGAACGTTTCGGCATATCATGCGGGTGCAGCACCAGATCTGCCGCCCTGGCATCTCCTCGACACACAACATCTGCTGCAGCCACGTTTGAAATTGAGCCGGGTCCCAGCTCGTCTCCGGACACATGTTTGGAGGCCGCACCTGGCGCTGCCGCCTAAGATCACTCGATCATACTGGTGCAGCCGCTACGGCCGCGACAACAGAGACATTTTCCGCCACCACCCGAAACTTCCTGCGTGGCTGCTCTGCGATAAGAACGGTGCATACTTTTTTTTTTAACTCTATTTTTGTATTTGCCTACTCGGCCGCGATGACAGGCCCGGAGCGCCCTGAGATCGCTGACACACATGTTACGAAACAAACAGCCGGGAAAGACGAGAACGCACCACCCAGGGACCGTCAGCCTGCCGAATAGATGCGCCTAATTTTACTGCCGCTGGGCCGGAACCAGTCGCTGGTGTACTGGCAGACGCTGGGTGCGGTGCGTGCGCGATCTACGCCGCGCATTGACGAAAAGCTCATAGACAGGGCAGCCAAGGTGTGGAACGACTTCGAGACGTCCGACAAGGGCTGGAAAAAGACCATTGCACGGTGGGGCAACCGCGTTCTCGAGCAGATTCCGTTCGAGGAGTCTGGGCTCAAGAGTGTGCCCCCGCTCGGTTTCTACAAGCGCGAGCTGCGCAAGCCGGGCCCGGGCACAGACCGGCACATCGCGCAGAAGGACATCATCGCCAAAAAGATGTCTTCGAGCGACCTCGTGCCGGTGCAGTTTGTGTTTCCGCAAACGACCATGAACGGCACGCAGGCCACACGGATCCTCGCGACCAGCGTGAGTGCCGCGCTCAAGACACACCTGCGCAAGATTGTGTACTGCGGGCTGCTCCTGCCGCTCACCATACCCATCGGGCTCATCCCCGTGCTGCCCAACCTGCCTGCATTCTACCTGTTCTACCGCATGTGGTCCCACTGGGAGGCCTACCGCGGCGCCCAGCATATCGAGAGCCTGATTCAACGGAACGACCTGGTGCCCACAGACGTGCCGGCGCTCGACTACACGTACCGCGACTGGTCGGACCAGGCGCTGACCGCCGAGCAGGCCGACCGCATTTTCCGCATCTTCGGTTCCCCGGCGCTCTCGCACGACCTCACGCGCGCCCTCCACCAGATCGCCGCTCGCCGTGCCAAGCAGGATCAGAAACCCCAGCAGAAACTCAAAACTCCCTAGACTGCCAGGTTCCGGGCCGACACCCTGGCCAGTACATAGCATCGGACCATAGATAGAGTAACCCCACCCGGACTAGCCAGCACCCCCGCCATTGCCCCTGCTGTATGCGGCATGCCATCTCCCAAGCGGCTTACCTGCCGCACTGAGACCTGTCACATCGCCTGCATCGCGAGGCAAGCCGGCCCCAATTCGCCTCCACGCTGCCCGCCAAAGTGCCTCTGGCCCTCGTTTGACTCTCGTCCGGCCGCCTGCGCAGCGTCGCGCGCCCTCGCCAAATGGGGCCAGACCGGCCCATCGTACTTGTGTCACCCTCTTTCCGGTGTCTCCGTCACGTGAAACAGGCGCAGACGTTTGCACTTCTACCCTCCGGGCCGCCCCATGAGAACACTGGTGGTGCCGCTTCTGGCGGCATTGCAGGGCTGTTTGGCCGGCTATCCCTGGCGCGCGACCTCAGCGGCGCCGGCGATCGAGGGGGCGCTTGAATCGGTGAGCCCGAGCTCGCTGGCCCTGGCCCCGCGCTCCCTCGACGACTGGCGCCTCGCCGACTTCGTGCTTGTGAGCACCGTGGACGGCGCGCTGCAGGCCCGCGACCGCAACACGGGCGTGGTTCTGTGGACGCTCGAGAGCCCGCCGCTGATCCAGGAGGAACACATTGTGGGCGACTGGAACAACATGGATTCGGTGTGGATCACCGAGCTCACCGACGAGGGCCAGCTGCTGTACTTCACCCCGTCCGGCGGCCTCGAGCGCGTGCCCGCGACCATCCGCGACTTGGTCGAAAAGGCGCCGTTTGCCATCATGGACAACGTCGTCTACACCGGCGCCAAGAAGACCACTCTCTACACTATCGATGTGGCCACGGGTATGCTCACCCACCTGTATGGCCACGACTCGCCGGTGTTCACCAAACCCCTGTGCGGGACCGAAGCGCCGGTTGGTCACAACGCCGGCACCCTGGTCGTGGGCCGCACCGAGTACACGCTCGAGATCCACGAGAAGATCACGGGCCACGCCTGGAAGCTGCGCTTCGCGTCGTGGGGCCCGAACACCCGCGACAGGGACCTGCAGATGCAGTACCAGGCGTCCGCAGAAACCCTCTACATCACACCGATCCAGAACACCACCATCATGGCCATCTCAGAGGCGGACTACCGCCCGCACCGCTGGGTGGGCCAGGTGCCGTCCATGATGGTCAAGGTCTTTGACGTGCTCCGCCCCGCGAGCAACATGATCTCGGACACGAGCACGCCGTTTTTGCTGGTGCAGCAGCCCACCCTCGAGCCCCGGGTCCAAAGCGCCACGCAGTTCCGGGACGTATATGTGGGCCGTGCCAATAGCGGCGAGCTCTATGCGCTCTCGGGGGTGTCGTTCGGCCCCCTTATCAGCAGCTCTCCCACCGCGTCCTGGTGCATCGACGGCTTCTCAGCACCGTACTCCCGGAAAGAGTTGGCACACACCTTGACGGGAGTGTTCCCGTCCTGGTGCCAGCGCCATAGCGCCTCGATGGGGAGCCTCTTGGGGAGCTCGCCTCCTAAGAGCAGCATTTCTGACGGACTGGGCTCAACGCATCCACTTTTACCTGGGCCGAGCCGGTCTTGGAGAGGTGTGTTTCTGCGCCTAATGGAGAACCTCCTCATTGTGATAGCGATCGGGCTTGCCTTGATGCTAGGCATACGCCAAGGATGGCTGCCGGACCTGTCAGAGAGTCTGGCGCTCGTCACCCAGCCCAAGCTCCAGGATATTTCAGGCCTAGCTCGGAAATCATCAGATCATCCTGATCAAACCAGTGAACTAGCTCCCATTAATCGGGACGTCCATGTGGGCGTAGAGACTGATACGGTCACGAAGCGCGCAGCCCTGGCTTTCCCGAGCTCAACAGATTTGCCGCTGTCCGTTGCAGCTGCAGAAGAAGGCTCTCCAGACGCGCATCAAAAGCCTGATGTCGTAAAAAAGAGAAAGCGTGGCAGTAGAGGGGGCAAAAAAATCCGCGAAGCAAAGGAGCGCGCGGAGAAGGATAGACCGGAGGATTTCACTCCCACGATGTGGAGAAGCCCAGAACCTTTCACAGAGGCGGCACCCCCAATCATTGTTGGCGAAAGCATACTTGGCTATGGAAGCCATGGCACAATGGTGTTCAAGGGCTCATTCGAGGACCGCGAGGTCGCGGTCAAGCGTATGGTGCTGAACTTTTATGATATTGCCTCCCACGAGGTCCAAATCCTCCAAGAAAGTGACGACCATCCTAACGTTGTGCGGTACTTCTGCAAGTACCAGACCGAAGAGTTTCTGTTCATTGCATTAGAGCTCTGCGCCGGGACTCTAGAGGATGTTGTGCAGGGCCACAAACGCACCCCCCCTTCGTTTGGCGGCAACCGCACCAACAATGCGTCACTACAAGACCTGAGGGACCAGATAGACCCTCTCAATGCCCTCACCCAGATATCTTCAGGGCTGCAGCACCTGCACTCTCTGAAAATTGTTCATAGGGATATCAAGCCTCAAAACATCCTTGTTGCAACCCCCAAAATGCTGCAGGTCAAAGTTGACGGGGTTAGCAAGTCTGTGCCGGGACCGGCACGGCTGTTGATCTCGGATTTCGGTCTCTGCAAGAAGCTGGAGGAGGAGCAGTCGAGTTTTCAGACCACAGTTGCGGCGGCCGGAACCACGGGCTGGACAGCGCCGGAGATATCTATGAGCAGTCGGAGCGCCGTCACTGCAAGAGAATCCTCAAGCGAGGCATTCGACCCCTATGGGCCTCATCCGGGTCACCGGCTAACCCGGGCCGTGGACATATTTTCACTGGGGTGCGTGTTCTACTACATCCTGTCCCCGGGAGCGCACCCGTTTGGTGAGAATCTCGTCCGTCAGGTGAACATTGAAAAGAACCGCCACGACCTGTCTGGGCTCGACCATCTTCCCTACGCGGCGGAGGCTCACGATATCATTTCGCGAATGATTTCATTCGAGCCCAAAAAGCGCCCAGACATCGCCCAAGTGCTCGGACACCCCCTGTTCTGGAGCGACCAAGAAAAGCTGGACTTTTTGGTCAAGATCAGCGACCGGTTGGAGCACGACACCCGCGAGGAGCACAGCGAGCTGTTGGACAAGCTGGAGCGCCGAGCGCCCCAAGTTGTTGGCGTTGACTGGCACTCGCGGTTCCCAAAATTATTTATTGAAAACCTTGGCAAGTACCGACGGTACCACGGAGACCGCATTATCGATCTCTTGCGGGCGCTCCGCAACAAGCTGCACCACTACAACGACTTTGATGATCACATGAAGGCGTTTGTGGGCCCGCTGCCAGAGGGTTTTCTCCAGTTTTTCACCAGCCGGTTCCCCAGCCTGCTGATGGAGACGTACCATTTTGCCTCGCGCGAATTTGCGCGTGAGGCTCTGTTCTCTTGCTACTTTAGTTAGAAAAAGACTCTTCGACTAGAACCTAGCTACCGTCGGTTTCCTAAAACTACCTTTCCGGCCTGACCATGCCAGTCGCTGATTCAGAATCCAACTGCATGGTGCGCCGGACCAACGAGCAGGTCCTGACCCGCGGTAGCCGAGTCTACGGAAAAAAGAAAAGCCAGCCACGCATCGAGAGTGTTTCCTTCGATAGAGACGCTCGCAACGAATTCCTAACTGGGTTCCACAAGCGGAAGCTCCAGCGCCAAGCGAATGCAAAAAAACAAGCCGAGGAGCGGACGCGCCTAGAGCGGATCGAGGAGCGCAAAAAGCTGCGTTTCGAGAAGCAGAAGAGTCTTGAAAAGGGCCTTGAGGGCCTGAGAGATGCCGAACGGCTGATCAACGGTGAGGTGCCAGACGACAAAGAAGGCGGATCAGAGGCCGGATCAGAGGCCGGATCGGAAGCTGAAGTAGCAGCTGAGGCCGCTCGAGCTGCCGACTCAGGGGCCGAGTCCGAGGCCGAGTCCGAGGAGGAGTTTAAAGGGTTCAACGACAGCTCGGGTATTCTCAAAAAACTCCAGAGTAATGTTTATAACGACGAGGACGACGAGACCACCGTTACGATAGAAGAGATCAAACTCGATCCCTACGTTGACATGACCAAGGCCAAAGAGGTGCTGGAGAAAAGCACAAAGCGGGCTAATGCCTATGCCAAGCACGTCGAGTCCTTACAACAAGCGGCTGTCAAGGCTGCGAAGAAGAAAAAGTTCAGATATTTGCCCAAGCGCACGATTGCCAAAAGACCGCGTCAGAGGTAGATGGCCCAACCCAGTGACCGAACCTAGATAGCCGTTAGCATTACTCTATATATACCATAATATGCGGCTGGCTCGGCCAAGCATATACTATTTGTTGTGCTCGAGCGTGGGAAGCTCTATGTCGCGCGGCTGGGGTTCGCTCTCCACGCGAAACACCACCCACACAAGCCGGCGCACCACCTCGACGATCTGGAGGGCAAATACCCGGGTCTCTGCAGCGGTTGAAAGCACCCACGTGAAGCGCGTCACGGCATCGAACACCGCAGCTCCTAAGTACGCGTTGCTGGAGTAGAGGCGACTCTGCCGGCCGTCACCAAGCTTCCAGTCGAACCGAATGTCCCAGTAAAGGCCATATATGGAGCTTATGGCCGTAGCCCAGGGTAAATAGCGCGACAGGCCTGGGTTGTTGAGCATCTGCACCCTGATGCTCGTAGGAACGTTTCCCACGACATACTTAAGAAGGTTAGCAAGGTGCTGATAGTCCCCTGAGCGCCTGAAATCGAGGAAACACTGCTTGACGCGTATTCCGGTGGGGATGCTGCCTGCTAGGAGCACAAACGGGCCAACGTACGTGCGGTCGACATCGCGCGGGTGCCGAGAGGACCAGCTCATTGACGCGGCCAGCGCGACGTCTACAAACACCGACGCATAGGACACCAGTGCGTCGGCAAACAGGATATCCCCGAGCCTGTGGTCTGGGTCGAGGCCCCCTCTGAATACCCGGAATACCACGCGGCGGAACCGCTGGTTTCTCAGAAGGATGGCCAAACTGCCCAGGAAGGTGGCCCACAGTACAATGTTCGGAGACGATTGGAAGACATGCGCTTGCAGTGCGTACGTCACGAGCCCCGCAGCCCACACACTGAGTAGCACAAGCCCTTCGCTCGTCAAGTTACTAGCGAGGCCCAGCGGGCCCGGGTCGCTCACCCCATAGAGGGCCGGCACACTGATACCTGACTTGGCCAGAATGCGTACGTCTATGGCAAAGCCAAACACCCCGGCTAGAATTAGCACGCCCACGCGCAGCAGCAATGGCAGCATCAGAGGGACCGAATTAGTTAACTTGGGACTTGTCAAAGCACAATCGAGACTGCCGAGACGGGGAGCACGCTGCTGGAGGTACGTGGATGTAAGTTCCGCAAGATGTTGCAAAAATGCTAGATCTTCAAAGCCTATTTATTTAGAAGTAACTCGTTCTAGGTCAGGTTAGTAAAGACGTTCAGAATTTTCAGTGTGTTTGGCATTGTCGAGTCGTCACTTGGATTCCGTTTGGGGCGACATCTTGTCATCATGTCTTACCATTTGTCCCGGTTGTGTCTTGTGAAAAAAAAATTTCGGCAGAAGAAAACTAGTTCTCACGTCAGTTTTGTTCGTCCCGCTTACTCACCGGTAACTCCAGCGACCAGCAGCGTCAAGTGCACATCACATATTCCGGGAAGGCACACATGCCGCGCAGTTAGCCGTTCGTAGCTCAATTTGCGTACAATGCCACTCCAGAGGCATTTTGATCAGCTGGAAGGCCCCACAAGCTGGCAGTCCCCGCTGTCCGTGGTGGCCCATATTGATCTGGACGCCTTCTACGCGCAATGCCAGGCAGTGACAGCCGGAATAGACCCCGCTCTGCCTCTGGGCTGCCGGCAATGGGACTCACTGATAGCAGTGAACTATGCCGCTAGAGAGTACGGTGTCAAGCGTGGAATGTCGGTGACCGAAGCGAGAGAAAAGTGCCCAGAAATAAAGTTGCCTCATGTTCCCACCTACGCAAAAGGCGAAACTAAGTGGACAGTCGACCCGAAACCGAGCGTGATCACCCACAAGGTGAGTCTGGACCTGTTTCGCCGAGAAAGCAGAAAAATCTTCAAGATATTTCGGCGCAATTGCAAGATCGTCGAAAAGGCTGGGATTGATGAAGGATTCGTCGACTTGGGGCCCGAAGTGCATGCCCGTGCCATCAACCACTTCCCCGAGCTCATAAACAATAACCCCGGTGACCCACTGCCAGCGGTTCCCTCCTCTGTTGACGTTCGTTTTCACGGGAAATTGCCGCTGGGCGTGCCAGACAGCGTGCCCAACACATGGCACGATATATTCATTGCCATTGCAAGTAAGCTGGTTGAGGAAATCAGACTAACAGTTTACGACGAGCTGCATTACACCTGCTCTGCTGGAATAGCGTCGAACAAACTCTTGGCTAAATTGGGCTCAGGGTGCAATAAACCCTTCAATCAAACCGTTGTGCCGTCCCAATTTAGTGAAGTATTCCTGGATCACTTTGACCTTACCGATGTGTGGGGATGGGGAGGCAAAGCTGGTGCTGCAGTGATCTCAGCCCTGTCGGTACCAGAAACGAACCAGATGAGCTACATACGCAGTTTATCACTGTCAGATTTGAAACGCTCGCTTGGCGACCCAGATAGTGCGCAGTCTTTGTTTCGAACTGTGAGAGGCATGTCTCAAGCACGAGTTCAGGCCAGGACGACTATCAAATCCATGGCTTCTGTGAAAAACTTCAGAAACGCCCTGTACACAGAGGACTTGAGTAAATGGATCACCGTCTATTGCGCAGACTTGGCAGGCAGACTTCGTGATATTGAAGACGATGAGGGTATTGCTCTGCGTCCTAGAGTGGTAAGCATTTCTTCTACTGTTGGGGGAACACAGCGCAGCAAGCAGTATCAGGCTCCAAATCTAATGACGGTAGCAAAGGAGGACTTTCTAGCTGCCCTTGAGTCTGTTGCTAAGAAACTTGTGGCGGAAAATGTCTCTTTACCGTGTCAAAGGCTCTCCATAGAGCTGTCACAGATAGAAGAAATGCCCAAGCAGCCTCTGTTATCGTGGAAAGCTCCAGAAGATAATAACGAAGATCTTTATACGTGTCCCAGATGCACTCGCCGTGTGCCGCCCTTGGATATACAAGAGCATGCGGATCGTCACTACGTATTTGATCTTTTGAAGTCGGAGCAAAAGCAGCAGGCAGTCTCTACCCGCCAGCCTGTGTCCAAAGTGCAGAAGAGCAGTACCAAAAAAGTCGCCAACCGAAGCAAAGAATCAAAGCAACGATCACTTGATCTATTTTTCAAGAAAAGGTGATATGTAGGGGTGTAGCGAACCCGATTTGGGCCACATATTTATTGTCATTGTAATCAAAACTTGCCATTCTTTCGCATCGTGCGAGTTGCGATAAATCTACCGCCATCGGATTGGTAGCTAGCTCCACACAGGTAACGTTGTCTGTTAAAAATTCCAACTACCGTTAATAAATATATCCTACTACATTCAATAACCCTGAAGGGCCTTCTCCGTCGTGAGCTTCAATTCGACCCTCTCTTGATATTCTAAATGTTTGTCGATGAAACTATCATCTTTTCTCATACGCAGTATGCGTAAAATGACGTTGTCAACTTGAGGTGAAGATCGTAACATGTCTCTAAGCATCGCCTCCTGCTTTTCGAATTCTTTGCGGTTGCGATGTGCCATTACAGTCATTTGCCTTTGCATCAACTCCGATTTTTGATTCAAAGTTCGCAAACTGGTTTTCGTGATTTTCTCGCACTCAAGCCTCAGATCCTTGGTCGGCATGTCATAATATACAGGAATAATCATGATCTTCTGATAATCTGACGACTGCAGCTTCTCCAAGCTCGGGCCTGCGCCGTCATTGTAGAAGAAGTCACGTAGCACAGATAGCCAAGTGTAAACAATTTCCATTTCCTTGGAGCTCAACTGGCCACGTACGTGCTTTTGCTTTTCCAATGGTGCTAAGATAAGACCCTCTACAGTTCTCAACACCACGTTCCACGTCTGCATCATCACTTCGAGTCGCAGCTCGTTTGTTAGACCGGTGGATAGAGTTGCAAAGTTGGAGTTGAGATAATCAAAAAGCGGTTGCAGCGTATCCTCAATCTGCTCAGTGTCCAGATTTTTTGTATCAAAAACGGTATTCTTTCCAAGCCAGGACGAAAGGGTGTCAATAGCGAGCTTACCAGGCGAAAGGAGGTTTCTGATTGTCGTCAGTGAGATATAAGCCTGTATAAACCCAGTGAATTGGTCAACTATCAGCTCAATCATGTCACGTTTTGTCTGCTTCAAGAACCTCAATGCCTTTCCAAAATAGAACCGAATGTCCTCGCGTTGCTTGTCCATTGAAACTTGCACCACGAGCTTACTGGGTAGAACCTGAGGAGTAGATGTATGACGTCCAGTGTTTTCCAACGTCAAAACCTTTTCTATCGTTCCAAAGTCACGATTTCCGAACTCCTTGGGGTCCAACTTTACCCGAGCTGAACCGCAAAGGTCGTGATGCACACCAATATTCTCGTCCCAGACCATAAGCTTTATCATCTGAGCCCTTGCCGAAGTTTCAAATTCGAAGTTCTGATTCCAGTAGGGGTTAGCGTTAGCAAAGCAGGTGCGGGTCCTCCCTAGTTTTCTCCGGCCACCCTCGTCCATCAATGTGACATATGAATCCACAACTCCCTTTCCCTCTGAGACTAGCAGGCCGTGAGCAGACCTCACACAAAGAGTATAGAGATACGAGGACGTGTTTTGACCGGCTTGTTGTCGTTTCCGATCCTTAACCTCAATTTTGCGAGCGATGTCGTCTGAATTGACACTCTCCTCCATTTTGAAAAACAAGTCGTAGGCAGCTGCAATATCGTTGACCTTGACACAAGTTTCGACCTTAAACTGGAAAGGCTCTGGGGGCTCAATATGACGTTGTTGCACAGCCTCTTTGGCAAGAGCAAGCCATCTCTCTTGCCTGGACACGTACTGTTGCTTTGGCAGCTTGGATTCAAACTCCTGACAGAATGCGAGACGTACCTTATGGGCCCAGAAGCATATCGCGTCACTAGATCCCAAAATTATCAGGCTCATTAATTTTGCGGCATGGTAATCGTTCTCCCACCGAAGATCTTGAACAGCTCGTATCGAAGCATAGAACGAATCGAACAAATCCTTGACCGACGAGGAATACATGATCTCACTTGGATCAATTGGCAAAAACGTGTCATGCTCCAGCGCTGGTTCAACCCACGAGTTGGCCAATTTCTTCGAAGCGTTTGCCCAGTCTAACACGAACGGATATAGCAAAGCCTCCACATCTATCGCAAACCTTTCCTGGCTTTCGTCGACTTGAGCGTATAAGGATCTGAGCTCTAGTAGCATTTTGTAAATAATAGACACCTCATCGAGCGTGGGCGGTTCGTTCTTCTCTTGGTACAGCTCGACGCAGTAGTCAAGCATCGGTTTGAAGTCGTTTATGAACAGCCGGATTTGTCGACGACAGACTATCTTTGCAATAGCCAAATCACCAAACAAAGGTAGCGGAAATCTTTTTTGCAGTCGCTTCGCGACATTAATTATTCCTTCACCCAGCTCTGCGATGTACACCAAGTCCAAGTTCTCGTCTCTAGGAATGTTTCTCAGCAGCTCATCATACTTGAGTTCGGCACTGGCAGTGATAGCTTTACTCAACTGTCGTTTTTGAGCAAAAGATATATCCACAGGCGCAAGCTCGGAAATTCGCTCATCTAGGAGCTTCAAATAAGGAGCCAGCTTGGGAGGTTTCTCTGCAAAAAGTTTTTGAAGTGCAATGGTGATTCTGTTTACAAAATCCTGGCACAAAACCCGAATATCGTCCACAACGTGTGCATAGTCCGACTTCGCCCAGGTCGAAGTGGCCGAACCACGTGTCAAATGCTCTGCAAAATTGAACGCATCATTCAAGCGATCTATATCGCCGTTGCCGGCAGTGAAGCTAGTTATAACCGCATGAAGAAGTACCGAGGCGTACGTCTCCGGTGATATCCGCCAATACTGCGCCGCCAGCCCCAAAAGCTTTTGGGACTTGCTAGACAGAAGCACCGAGTTTCTGGCATCCATGTTCAGACATTGTTGTACCAAGGAATAAAAGTACGATCGGGAATCACTGGGTATTACATTTCCACCTCTTTTGATATCCAGACCTGCCATAGAGTTCTCCAAGCTCGTTCGCATATTCTTCCCCAAGGAGTCGACAAGCGCCTGAACAGCAGCACCTTCCTGTTGTTTCCACTCTTGCCAGCCAGCTGGACTCGGGAAATCGCCCTGACAGTAAACCGGGTGCTGGTCATGAGCCAGATCGGTCAGGAGTTTCGTGAGCTCGCCTTGAACCTGCACGGGCGACACTTGATCTTTCATCACCCCAATGTCATCGCTGAGAATTGAGGGCGAGATGGTCATCACGTCGGCCACATGGTTAGCCATATCCATTTGGTCCAGCGAATATGACAGCGAAACGGAGCCCCCTGAAGGATGCCGAGTCGGCCCAGCAGCTGAAGTGCGCATGCCTGCCGACGACTCTAGCGATTCTTTGTACAACTGCAACTGTGAGAGCAGCTGCGAGTTTGGCTTGATTTGTTTTATGAGCTCCTGTAACAGTGTCACGAACGCGGCCCCCTGCTTGTTCACCTCTGCGCTCACGTTTGCACCCAGCGTCGTAGTCTTTTTTATCTCCTTGGTAGCACAGCTGATGAAGTGGACTACTAGCGATTCTGGCTTGCTTCCCAGGTCTTCATACAACGCCCTATCGGTCGACTTTGCCAAGAGGATCTGCGCATAGAAGGCCAAGTAGCTCCGGCGAAGCAGGTCCTGGCTATCGCTCCCCTCTGCTGTAGCCAGGTTCTTAAACCGGTCTCGCAAAGCCTTGAGGATTCCCTTTGGAAGTTTTGCTGAAAATGTTGGCTGGGCAATCGTATCTGGTTGCTGGGACGCATCGACGGGGTCTGCAAAACGCGGCGCGATTTGGTACGACAGGATAGATAGCCGCAAGAGGTAGTCGTACAAACGGGCCTCGGATACCCCCTCGGCAAGCCGCTGCCAGTAGGGAATTGCTGAGACGGCGCCTGCGGAAGACAGGTCCTCAATGTCCCCACTCATTCTCGGCACTGGGAAACGCTGATCAAATGCTAGTTGCAGAAAGCCCTGTTCCTGGGTTCTGTCTGGTCACTTTAACAGGTTGCAGTGTTCAGTCGTAGTCGCGTCGCGTAACTAGCAATTTTAAACTTCCTAGTATGTTGCCACTTAGTCACTTGACGGTTTGGTACCTGCATCTCTGGGGATGGAGTTTCCATTTGCCAGTGCCCCGGAGATTATCCGGGCGAATCAGAAGGATACCTTTATAGATCTCAATTTACGCGAGCAGCTGCGAGAACTGGTCCAATGGGCCAAGGGCGTGCGGTTTGTGCACGCGCATTCCACAGAGCTGGAGTCGATGGCCAGCTTTCTTTATCTCGGCCTGACCACGCTGCTGGGGACCCGGACTCTAGGTGAAGAGTACACTGACCTTATTTATTTGACCAGCCGGCGCCAATTGCCGAGCTGGAAGCGCAAAGCGGCGTTCGTGCTGGCGGCGAGTTTCGGCCCGAGCGTGCTACACAGCTTTGTGTCCAACTACCGTTCCGCACTACTGGCACGCATTAATCCAGCATCTTCAATGTATTCTGTTATTGAGACTATGAATATATCGACCCTCGTGACCCTAAATCTCACACTGTTTTATTTTGCGGGGTCGTACTACCAGCTGTCTAAACGGTTGTTTGGGCTGCGGTATGCGTTTGGTCACCGAGTTGATCCGTCCGAACCTCGCGGTACCTACGAATTTCTGGGTTTGCTGCTTGTTATCCGTGGAGTTGGAAAGCTCGCCAACAAGATGTGGACAAAGCTCAACGTGGAGAACTCGGCGACCCAGCTCGCCGCAGCCGAGCCTGGCTTGGACTTGGACGACGATTCAGTCCTACCTTTTATACCTGCTGAAGCCCGTTCCTGTAACCTCTGCCTTGAATCAGTCAAAGATCCAGCGGTCACACTATGTGGGCACATGTTCTGCTGGTCCTGTATAAGCGAATGGTGCAGGGACCAGTCCGAGTGTCCGTTGTGTAGGCAAAAGTGTGACGAACAAAATCTGTTGCTCCTACAGGTATGAGCGAAGTAAGTAATTGCTGTGGCTACGATGGCGATGCTATTTGGCGACTACTGATCCTATGCGTGGAGTCTGATCTGCACAAAGCCTGTGCCCACTCCAATAAACTTGTTCCCCTTTTTTGTTGTAGCTTTTAAGGTCCATGCCGAGATAAGTCCTGAATGTGAGCCGCGCAGAGATCAACGCGAAGTCTTTCCATATGGTCATTGCCATAGACACAGACGAGAGGTAAGCTTGATATTGTCAGGTCTCATTTCTAAGAATCCAAAACCCATCTCAGGATTGAGGCATTGCATTAGTGGTCCTCCCAATAAACCTGCACTCTGCCTATTTCTCCTAGGGGCAGGAGACAATGCGTCATACTTTAACTCTCTAAGAGCCAGGGTCAATGCCTTCTAAATCTCAGGATTTCTTCAAAATCATTGTTTCTTGAATGATAATGTAGTGTGTCGGATTGGTCTTGACCATATATTTACAAATTCTAAGCCGGGACCTTCCCATTTACGGCAATTGGGTCGAGCGTTGGGAGGAACTTGGCGCATACCTGTAGGACTTACAATACAATTGTTTGATTGCGTCAAGAAGTAATCTTAGTCGTGGCCCCACTGGGGCTTCGTGCGCGGCCTTTCTAAGCACGCAGACAAAAAATATCACAAAATTGTACATGCTGCGAAACGCGCTTTCAAAAACCAAAAGACCCTCTGTTTCATAGTCATAAGGCACTGCAAGGAAACGAATTAATCGGTCGAACTTCTGTTGGTGAACAAGCATAATATCCAGATCGAGTGAATTACCTCGTACAAATCGCGTTAATGTTTCTCTTACTACACCCACACCACGCCAAGATGAGTTTACTGGTTCTTGGCTGAAATGTAGAGAATGAAGAGTGTAGTGTGCGTCGGATTGATTCTGATCATGCCATATTACTTGAAAAACTAAGCAGGGACGCTGCCTTTTACGGCAATTGGAGCATTGAGAGGGAGAGTAGTACAACCTATAATCATTGTTCTAGGTAGGGGCAAACTTCGACCACATTTAGTTTGAGACAGTGCGCGGTATGAGCCTTTTTTTGGCTTTAGTTTTAATTGTCCGTTTCTTATTTCAGTCTAATCTATGCCCACCGTTGACCTAATTCGAGTAGCTATTGGACAGTTGTGTTGCCACCACACACAGGTGCACTCAGCCCACAGTTGCCTATTTGAGAAGAAAAGTGACTAAAACGTTGCAAAAGAGTTCAAGAAAATCATGTCTACCTCAAACGTCTTTTTCAGCGGAAGCCGCAGAGAACCTCGTGTGTTATTCAGGGACGTATGTAGTGAACTCAAATTCAGGGGCGAGGGAAAGACCTATGACCTATACGATAACCCTCATATCGGTGAGCTGTATTTACTCGAACAATTTGATTACCGCACCTTTGCCGATGTCCAGAGGTTTCACGAAGAAGTGTTTGAAAAAGTCGACGACGATGTTCTGAGGGATATTGGTGCGTTTGAACCTGGGAACTGGGAAGGCTGGCCAGATGGTCACGGAACAAAGGATCAAAGGGTCAATTTCTGGTTTGAGTTCCAGGACAAGCTACTGGCAGTACTGGGGAAGAAATCACCTGCTGTTTCACAGCCACAGTGGCGCTATAAGGACTGCAGAAACGAAGTAGTCGGTCATGACCGTCGGGAAACAAGCAGACCGGACGTCGTGTTGGTGCACAAAGATAGAGTACACGAACCCACACATTTCAAAGAGGTCTACTTTGCTGCGGATTTTAATCTCAAAGACAGTAATAAGCTGCTGCAAGTTGTACGCTACGCGCGGGCTGTCTTATTCCATCACCCCGAGATGGGTTTTGTCCACGGGTTCTCGCTTGAAAAGGCAACTATGAGAAACTGGATCGTCAACCGGAGTGGCGCTTTTAGTGGGCCAGCATTCAACATAAACGAGGACAAGACCAAGTTTGTGGAAGTATTCCTCGGATATCTGAGAATGAGCGTTGAATCGCTCGGGTGCATGGAAGCGATGCAGAGAGCAGGAGAAAACATCCGTTTGACTCTGCCTACTGGAACCACAATATTGCTTGATCCAGCTCCTCTATTCCACACGCACGCAGTAGTGTGCAGGGGCACGGCGTGCTTTGTAGGCAGGACTGAGAAGGTAATGGGGGCAGAACATGTTGAATCGTGTCTAGTAAGAATATATTGGATAGAAGATGGGGAGGTTGCCACCGAAACTGAGTTTCTTGACGCGACGCTCGAGTCCAAAATCGAGACTCTAGTGCGAGTTATTGAGTGTACCGATATCACATCGACTTCTCAGCTGCAACCCCCACTCGAACTCAATCCCGAAAATTTTATTTATGTGAGACCAGGGCACGCAAATGGAAAGTTTCTATCGACTAATACCGGTTGGTCTAACCGGAGATGCCAAGCCCTAGTAACTACGTCACTACCTGGAAGGTCCCTCGACAATTTTCAGAGTCTTAGTGAGCTAGTTGGTGCATTGAAGGACGTAATAATGGCACACTACGAGCTCTATACTAAAACTGGAAGCCTACACCGCGATATCTCAGATCGCAACATCGTCTTGACAGAAGCCGGTAGAGGGTGTCTGGTTGATTTCACTCACGCCATATTTTACACGCAGACTCCTGAACGAGTGTTCCACAAAACTGGCGGTCATACATTTGTGGCAATGGGGTTATTGAATGGCTACCCGACGCATACTTACAGGCACGACCTAGAATCGTTTTTCTATGTTTTCATATGGGTGCTCTATCGCTGTCAGGGCAAGTGCCCGAACGGTTGGAGTGACCCAGAAGAGTACCGAAAAGGTATCTTTGTTAAAATGGACTTTGTGTGCCAGCGTGTTGAGGATATCTGCAGTAAATGCCTGCCGGAGCACCAGTGCGAGGCTCTCCGAGACCTAGTGGGTGAATTTATAGATGCGCTGTTCTTCAACAATTATGGATATAAGCAAACGGAACGACCGTTTACTGAGAGCCCGCAAAATCCCGAGAAAATGTTCAAAGCTGTTGACTGCGCGTTCTCTAAAGCGTTGAAGGAGTTGAAGAAGTCCGAGCCACGAGGGTAGGTTCGCAGTCGCAGGATCCGGTGCGGAGCCGCCAGAACCCGATTCAATGGGCGTCTAACTTGAACCATTTTTAGCATAATATCATGCCGTTTATGAGCCATTTGTTTTTCTTTTGTTTTGTCATTCTTTTAGTTAAATCTACTTCCACCTACTATCATTTGAATTTAGGCTAGTTCTAGGACTGTTGTGGTGACGCATACGTTTGAACCCGGGAACTGGAAACACTGGCCAGATGGTCACAGAACAGAGACCCAAAGAGGCGGCTTCTGAGCTAGGCTCCCATGGCAAAACTACCTCTAGGAAAGTAATACCCCCTCCTGTCCACACTCACAATGGCGTTACAAGAACGGCCGAAAGAAACCGCGAACTCGAGAACGTAAAGGAACGCAATTGAGTTTTTATCATTGTTCTTATATTTTCTAAAAAATATTTAACTTCAACCAGACATTGTGTTGTTGGCAGATCTTAAAAATAATAATTGCCCCGGATATCTAGAGCCCAATCATCACGCCTATATGAGGAATTTCTGGCTTGAGAATCCGACTGCGAGAAGCTGGATCCTAGTGGTGCTTTTACCTCTCCTTTCGACAGAAACAAGGATAATACCAGGTTCGCTAAAGTTTTCGTAGAGGCCTGAGGGGCCCGTTTTAGTATTCAAAAAGCAAGGGCTTTTGTCGAGTGCATATCTAGATAGCATAAATATTCCAGGCTACGTCAAACTATACGCAAAACTTTCTTGGACGCCTTCTTCTCAGCATGGCCATTCCGCGACGGTAGTGACGGCAAGTTGGCGGACGACAGAATATGCTGGGGTGATGCTGCACGAGTTCCCACCAACGATGTGGATGATGATGCAGGGCTCCGGTTGAGGGTGGGTGTCACAGGTACAGATCTGGTCTGGGTCGGCGTTCGGCACCTAGCCGCGAGCCTGTCTTGTCTGCTAGTCAGCCCTGGCAACCGTGTCTGCGGGCCATAATCCTGCCGCTGATTCCAAGTGGGTGCTCGTGATACGGTGGTGGCACGTTGCAGCGTCCCACCGTGATACGGAATCGCCGGACTACTCAGGAAATTTGGAGCCTGCCGGGACCGGGGCACAGCGTGCCCATCTCCGAGTTTTGGCAGATTGGTGAAATCTATGATACCACCGCTCCCGCTCCTTTCAGGATTAAGCCATGTAGCTGCGGAGACTCTGCTCAAAGCTGACGGCTTTGCTAGGCGGGTTGATGCAGAACTGGTGCCAGAGCTAGACCGAGGTGTCTGGGTCCGTCGGGAAGCGGTTCGGGCGGCGCGCTGCGCCAACACTCTTTCCAAGTCCGTAGTCTTCTCAGATGGAAGGTCTGTGAACTTGGCAAAATCCAGCAACAGGGCGGTAATTTCGTCCTCGTCTGCATTCAAAACGTTCGAGTATGTTGATATGAACACCTCTACTGGCACCTTCTTGGTTTTGAACGTGTAGTTTGCTTGTTCTATTTGGTCGACCTTGGCCCTGTCGTGATTCGCGTCGATCTGTAGGCGCGCTTGATATCGCTTCTTGGCTAGATTTCTGGGATCCTCCTCAGGTTTCTGGTTTTTCTTGCGCTTATTTTTGTTCTGATTTTGAGAGCTCGACGACGAATCCTCGAGAGAAAGGTCGCCCAACTCGACTCTCTGGAATTGGCGAACGCTCCCCACCATGTCGCGGTGGCGCTCTATCATGTGGCTCTTCAGCTCCACTTTTGATGAGAATACCACAAACTTGTCCTCGAGACACGCTGGAACCATGCACATATAATGGTCCTCCATAAAATGTTTCTCTAGTCGGCCGTAATCAGGGAAGTACTGGGGCCGGGTTGGATCGAGCCGCTCGCAGATAAAGCAGCTCTCGTGCTGTTGTCTGCAGTGCTTTGCCAGCTCGTCACCAGAGTAAAAATGCCAGTTGCAGAACTGGCACAGTACATGGTCTTTGTTCATGTGGGAGGCTAGCTCCTTGTTGTTGAACAATTCATAATCTTTAGAGAACTCATAACCGTGGCGGGCACACACATTGCAAATATTTTTGTGGTGCGCCTTCTGCACGTGGTCGCGCAGTGTCTTCGTGCTGCCCTGCTCGGTATCGCACTTTGGGCATGGCTGCTTGAGGTTGTGGAGCAGCCGAAGCCGAATGTCTTCATTTTGACACATGATCCCGTACTTGTGGAGCGGGATTGTTGCTGTCTGGGGACTGTCGCGCAGGCTAGATACGATCGCCACGTTCTCTGCTTCGTCGCGACACCACGGACAGCTTTTGTCGTTCATGAGTGCCCGCATGCGCAGGGTGCACTCCGAACACAGCGCATGGCCACACGGATATTGCCCGCACTCGGTTATTGGCTCCGCACACACGCAGGTTTCCATGCCTAGCCGAGTGCCCGGATCGGGGATTTGTTATTTTTCAGCTTGTGTAAGCAATCGACATGTGAAAGGTTGTCAGCAGCTAGTTGTGGGAGTTGGCATGCTGGTGATCTCTGTTTAGTTTAGTTTGAGGAACAATTTCACTTAGTTTGTCACTCGACATGAAAGGTCTCACTCAACAACTAGAGTATACGCTCTGGGCATTGTGGCACCAGCGCATGCTGAAGCCCACAACTGCGGTCAGCAGCTTTGCGGAGCTGAAACTGCCTCGAGACACCAAGGTGGTGATTCTTGACAAGGACAACACGTTTTCAGAGCCCCATAAGCTAACGGTGTGGCCGTCCCTCCAAGCGCGGTGGTCTCAACTTCTCAAAGAGTGCCAGGACAAGGACTGCCAGGTGGTGGTCCTCAGCAACACGGCGGGGGACGCCACAGCAGATCCCTCGGATAAGCTGGCCGCAGGACTTGAAGCAACCCTCCGTGTCCCTGTTCTGCGTCATGAGCAGAAAAAGCCCATGTGCTACCAGGAAGTGGGCCAAAAGTACGCTGCTCAGGGAATAAAGCCCGAGCAAATCCTCGTTGTGGGTGACCGACTGCTCACAGACATTCTTATGGCGAATCTCATGGGTTCCAGATCAGTGTGGATCCGCCCGGGGTTGCACCCCAACTTTTACAACAAAGTGGAGTGCGCACTGGCCAGTCGATGACGGCTAGTTGATGACCCACCAGTATTGTAAAGAATAGTGCAGCCGCACGGCCTGATATGTACAATATATACTTTATGCGTGACTAGGAACCGTCCTTCTTGTGGAGCAGCTTGTTGATCAGGCGCTTGAGAAGTCCAGGTTCGCCCTCTCCCCCTGCCTCATCCCGAACGTCGTGCAGGGAGGGGAACAGCCGCTTAGCGGTTTTGTCTCCCGTTGCGTCGGCAAGTGCCTCGAGCAGCATTGTCTCCGTCGTGTCTTTGGGACGAGAAATATGAACGTTCATGGTGACCTTCAAGTCACCCTTGCTCTTGCGATGCAAAACGGGCATACCGTGTCCCGTCAAGGTCACAACTTCATTCGACTGGGTGCCGGGGTTGATGTTTAAATTAATTTTAGGCCCGCTCAGCGTGGGGATCGTAATCTTGCCTCCCAGTGCTGCCGTAGTCATTGGGATTTCGGCCGTGTATAAAAGGTCGTTCTTGACCCGCTTGAAGGTCGGGTCGGGCAATATCTGAATGCGAATGAACAGATCACCCTTTTGCGTGGCTACCTCGGGAGACTTGCGCACAGCGGGACTGTCACCCTCTCCAGGCACACGCATGCGCACGCCTTCAGACACACCTGCTGGGATATCGACACCATAGGTCTTTGCAGTGTTCTTGACACCCTCTCCATGGCAGCTCGAGCACTCGGATGATTTGGGAATGATAACACCGGTGCCCTTACAGGTCGGGCACTGAGACGACATCTGGAAGCCGCCCTGCATGAGGTGGACCGTCTGGCCTGATCCGTGACAAGTCGGGCACGTCTCGGTGTGCTTGCCCTCCTTGAGACCACTGCCGTGACACACACCACATTCGTCGAAAGCCACGTACTTGACGGTCTTGTCTACGCCACTAGCCGCTTCCTGCAGCGAAATTTTAACAGATACGTCGACATCCTCACCCCTATACAACTGGGGGCCTCGGTTGGCTTGGCCTCCAAAGCCCGCTCCACCAAATCCACTGCTGCCAAAGCCACCGCCTTGGAAGCCTCCACCAAAGGCACTGAAGATGTCGTCCAGGTTGATCCCGCCCTGAGAGAAGCCAAAACCACCGCCGCCAGCTCCCGCAAATGGGTTAAATGGCCCTCCAGCACCGTCAGGCCCTCCGGCCCCACCGGCGCCTCCATTGAATGCTGCAGCCCCAAACTGATCGTACTGCTGACGCTTCTTATCGTCGGAGAGAAGCTCGTAAGACTCGGTTATCGTCTGGAACTTCTTATCAGCACCGTCTTCTTTGTTGACATCCGGGTGGAACTTTTTCGCCAGCTCGTAGTACTTTTTCTTGATATCCTTCGCCGACGCGCTGCGATCAACGCCTAGGACCTTGTACGGGTCCTCCATGCGCAGTGTGCGGTTTACATGAAACTTTCGGGCGCACATAAAGCTGCGCGCCCTCAACGTTGTGGCTACCCGTCTAAGTAAAAACATCATAAAACGTCCAGCAGTGAAGCAGATCGGAAGTTTCTAGGACTTGAAATTCTGGCTGACTAATGGCGGCTTCGCAAGTGGCTACGCCGGGCAAAATTAGAAGATTATTTTTTTAGGCTAAGCAGCTAGCTAGACACATTCGGCTATTTTTGTGGTCAGTGGTGGGTGGGCATATTCACTGACGCTTCAATTGAGTCGGCATCGGTAGCGCGCCACAGCGAGGTGACGGTCTTGTATTGGGTCAGGAAATGAAGCCCGCTCTTGCCGTAGAAATTGGCGTCGCCCAGGAACGACGCCTTGTTTCCTGTAAATGAGAACATAGGGAGGGGCACGGGAATGGGCACATTGATACCGACTTGCCCGGTCTCGATCTCCTTCTGGAACTTGTAGCTAATTGCCCCGGACTGGGTGAAAATTGCCGAGCCGTTACCGTACGGGTTACGGTTAACCAGTGCAATGGCCTCGTCCAGTGTGTCCACTTCGACCACCGCGAGTACCGGGCCGAAGATCTCCTCGTCGTAGCACGTCATGCCAGGCCTAACGCGCGTGATGACAGTGGGTCCAACAAAGTTGCCGTTGGGGTACTTTTCAACAGCAAAGTTGCGCCCATCGAGGGCAATTGTAGCGCCGTCTTTCTCTGATTGCGCGATGATGCTTTCAATACGTTCCTTTGACTGCTTGGAGATCACCGGTCCCAGATCAGCGTCGCTCTCAAAGCCACCAGTTACCCGTAACTGTTTCGCGGCCTCAATGATATCCGGGATCCACTCGCGACTGCGTCCGACTGTGACCAAAACGCTCAGGGCCATGCACCGCTGGCCGGCAGCTCCGAATGCGGCACCCACGATGCTGTTCACCGCGTGGTTGCGCGCTGCGTCTGGCACGAGGACAGCGTGGTTCTTGGCACCCAGGTTCGCCTGAACACGTTTGCCATTCGCAATTCCCCTCGTGTAGATATATTTTCCTGCCTTGTCCGAACCCACAAACGAAATAGCCTTGATGCGCGGCTCGTCAAGGATAAAGTCCACGGTGGGAGCCGACCCATGCACGATGTTGACGGTCCCGGGAGGAGCACCAGCCTGCCGTGCCAGCTCGGCAAGGTACATGGCAGCACCAGGATCTCGCTCAGACGGTTTGAGGATCAGGCAGTTGCCGGTGACCAGTGAGAGCGGGATACTCCACATAGGGATCATGGCGGGGAAGTTGAATGGGCAGATCGCAGCAACCACTCCTAGCGGCTCTCTGTACATGCGCGTTTCCATGTCCTGTGACACCTCAAGCACGCTGCCAGTCAAGTCCTGGGGAGCCGCGCACGCGGCCTCTGCCACCTGCAGCCCGCGCAGCACATCACCTCGCGCGTCCGCAAGAGTCTTGCCCTGCTCAATTGTGATCAGGCTCGCAAGCTTATCCATGTTCTCGCGTACCAGACTCACGAGCTTGAATGCAATCTGCTGGCGAGCTATGACCGTGGTGTTCCGGAACGTCTTGAACGCCTCTGCCGCAGAATCGACGGCTCCAGCCAATTCCTCGGGGGTATTCTGCGGGACGCGTGTCACCAGATCATTTGTGGCAGGGTCGTACAGGGGAATCCACTCGGACGTCGTGGAGGCAACAAACTTGTTGTCCAGGAACGACGGGGTGTCCTGCGGGTTCTCGACTTTCTTGTGGCTCGTAGGGAACTTAAATGCATACGACGATGCTGCTCGTACGGACACTCGCGGCACGAGCTGTGTAATGTGCTTTCGCACTTGTTTTAGCATCGCTCAACCTACCCCGCGCCTAACTTGGCTATATATTAGTGTGAACCCTTACCCCAGCGGTTATCTACGGTTCGTTCGCCTATGCCAAGGTTGGCAAGCTCTCTTGGCCCCCGTTTGTCGATGGCGGGCGACCATGAGTGCACCGTATATACGGAGCTTGCGAGAGTATCCTAGCGGCAATTAAGAGCGTATGCAAAGCGTCTGTTGGCGGGTATCGCACTCGCTCTTCATTGATCGATGCATACGAGAGACGAGCTGCCGCTATATTCCAGTACCGTTTGCCGGGGTATGCGCCTGATTGAGGCCCATTCCGAGACCCGGTGTGCCCGCGACCGCTGGCAACCCCCATCCTGATTTTGTCACGTGCGCGCTTGACGAAACTGGGCAGGGTAACGTCACTGACTAACTCAAGAGCTTGGTGATTGGCTATCTAACCTACAATGCTGTCGCGTATGTTGCGTCGCCAGGTCGCTGTGGCTCGTCTCCACACGTCGGCCCCCAGACTCAACATCGTTAAAGATCTCTACATGTCGGAGATCAAGGCTTTCAAGCCCAAGCCTGTCACCGAGAAGGAGAGGAACGAACAGGTGTTGCAGTGGCAGACCCCTCCTGTGCCCAAGTCGCCTACCGTCGAAGGCGACACTGCCGAGATTGATGCCTACGCCAAGGCTCCTGTCGACGTTGAAAGCTCCGAGGCAGCCGCTGAGACCGATGCTGGTGGTGACTGGTTCCCCATTGAGGACGAATCTCCAGAGACCTCTCACTAGTCTGTAGAAGAAAAAATGTCCTTGAAACCGGTTCTTTCAAGTACGTGTTCTAAATACGCATAGTCCATAGACAACCAAGTGTCAACGTGTGTTCATGGACACAGCGGTTGGCGTTATTGCCAGCCCCTCAGGAGGCGATCGCGTTCTTGCTAGTTCGCAGAGTGCGAGCAGATAGAATAGTTTTTTAAAAATACATACAGCAGCTTTAGAATTAGGTGAGCTCGGCGCGCTCCATCTCTGCCATGCGCTCGAGTCGTTCCTTGCGGAGACGGCGGCGCTCGTTCTCCACTACTTCGTCGTAGACAATGCACTCATCCAAGCTCTTTCCACCAGGCACCAGCGGGAGCACAGGCACTTTTTGGTCACAGACGACCTCCACGAGAGTCGGACGGTCAGACGCCACCATGCGCTCCAAGGCCGGGCGTAGCTCCTCAAGCTTCTCGACGCGGATTCCCACCCAGTTCATGGACTCGGCCAGCAGCATGAAGTTAGGATTCAGCTGATGCGTGTGGGAGAACCGGTCGTCGTAGAACATCGACTGCCATTGCGTGACCATGCCCTGCTCCTCATTGTTGAATACAATGACCTTGACAGGAATGTTGTACTGGGCAGCTGTGCCCATTTCAGATAGAGTCATGTTGAACGAAGCATCGCCGTCAATATCAATAACTTCGCATTCGGGTCGCCCAACCTTAGCACCGATAGCGGCGGGCAGACCGTAGCCCATCGTGCCCAGGCCACCAGAGGTGATCATAGAGCGTGGAGTCTTGAACTTGAAGAATTGCGCTGCCCACATCTGGTGCTGCCCTACGCCTGTGGTGAGCAACACTTTGTCCTTAATATCATCCACAACATCCGAAAGAGTGGTAATGATAGTTTGAGGCCGGATGGGCTCATTCGGGTCGTCCTGCTCATAGCAGAAAGGATGCTTAGCCTTCCATGACTCAATCTGCTCACGCCATTCGGGACGGTCCTCAATGTTGTTGACTAGCGGCAGAAGGCGCGGGAGTGTGCTGGCCGCGTCGCCCTCGACCGCCTCTGTGGCCTCGACGACCTTGTTGATATTTTTGGGCTGAATCTCGAAATGCACAATACCGCCACGTTTCTCCAGCGCGGCGAGACGCGCAGCCGGAGCAAACGTGGGAATCTTGCCTGTCACACGCTCGTCGAAGCGGGCTCCGATAGCGAGAATCAGATCCGCGTTCTGGATGGCCCGGTTCGCGTAAAACGAGCCGTGCATACCTAGCATGCGGAGACTCAAAGGATCGGTCTCATCAAAAACGCCGAGCCCGTGTAAAGTCGTGGTGACCGGGATCTTGGCTTTTTGCGCCAGCTCTCTGACCAAGCGGCTCGTCTCCAGGCTGTTATGCGCACCGTTGCCGACATACAGGATGGGCTTTTTGGCGCCGTTAATGAGCGCAGCCGCACGTTCGATCGATTGGTAAACAATCTCTTCGGCAACTGTTTTGGAGGCAAGATTGGCCAGCGCCTGCGACGGGATGGTGGACTCTGTAGGGATAGCCCGGTTCAAAACACCTGCCGTGACATCCTTGGGCAGATCCACGAGAACGGGGCCGGGACGTCCAGTCGTGGCAATCTCGAACGCCTCGTTGATACGGCGAGGCAGCTCCTCGATGGTCTTAACCATGACGTTCCACTTTGTGCATGACCTGGTGATACCCACAACATCAGCCTCTTGGAACGCATCGGTACCAATTGAAGTGGTCGGTACCTGTCCAGCAAACACGACCATGGGTGTTCCGTCAGAATAAGCATCCTGCATGGGCGTCACAACGTTGGTGGCACCGGGACCCGACGTGACAATCACCACACCTGGCTTGCCAGTGGCGCGGGCATAACCCTCCGCCATGTGTCCTGCACCCTGTTCGTGGCGTGGCATGATAAATTTGAAGTTCCTGGAGTTGTAGATGCCGTCGAACACGGGAAGAATAGCACCACCTGAGTAGCCGAAAATGGTGTCGACATTGTGCCGGAGCATCATCTCGTGGAAGATCTGGCCACCAGTCATGCCAATCATGCTCTCATCCATGATACCGGTCTTAGGCGTTTTCCTGGTGGGCTCTGTGTTAAAGGATGGTGCGGGTCGTGGCCGGCGGACATTTTTTGGCGTTGGATTATCCTGGTTGTGACGGATAGAGGCAGCGGAGATCTGCCGCACTAGCCATTTGCTATGCAAATGCTGTGTTGCGGTACGCGGGGCCCGCTTCGCAGCTCGTGATAACATCTGCGTAGCGATATGACGGAGTGAATTTTCGAATTAAGATTTTGAGTCACTGGGTTAGGGCGACAACGGCGGCCGATACCGCTCCCTCAGCGGGGTGGCACGCCTGTTGCCACAAGTAGCACAGAGGGCAATAATGAGCCTATTTTCGTGCACCATTTCGGGGCTAGAGAACTCAGCCCGGCATGTTGGGGTGGCTGATGTATGTTCTTGCAGGGGTTTATGTGGATCACACGCCAGTAAATACGTGAAATTCTAAAGCAGCTGCTACAGAATTCACTCAAGATTTGACTTTATCGAGAGTGTCTTTGAGCTCCTGTGCGTCGGCCTCTGTCTTCACCCGCACAAGGTATATTGCCGGCTTTTCGCCGTCGGCGGAGAAGTCAGGAATGCGTACCTGGTTCTTGCCCTCCACTGTATAGGTGATCTGGGACCGCAGCGCCACATTGAGAATGACACGACCGGACCCCTCGGCGCGCACGAGAACGCGACTTTTTTTCGACTCCTTGTGGACCAGCACACGAAGATTTCCGAGCCCCAGAGAATCATACTTGCCGTCCGCCAGCTGGAACACCTTGGCGCGCTTTTCGTAGTCGGTATCTTCCTCCTCCTCGCCAGGACCCTTCCCTGAGAGATCCTGCTGAGGCCCCTGGGGCTCCTCCGGTGTGTCTTCGGCCTCGGCCTCCGCCTCAGCCTCGTCGTCTTTCTTGGGCTCTGAGGCAAGCGGCTTATCGAACTTGATCTGCTGGCCTGGCGTCCAAGTCGTGCTAGAACTAAACGGGTTCTCCCCCGTGCCAAAGGTAAACGGCTTGTCGGACGCGGGCTTAGAGAAGTTGAACAAACCGGATCCGGACCCGGACCCAGTAGCAGTAGTAGACGGTTTCTCAAAAGAGAACTTGGGCGCACTTTCAGGTTGCCCGGCGGGCTTAGCGCCAAATGTGAACGCAGGGGTGGACGCGTTGGGGTTGCTAAAGACAAACGGCTTTGCCGCCGAGTCATCTTTCTTCTCGTCATCCTTACCGCTTGACCCTGTAGTGAATGTAGGAAACGAAAATTTTGGAGATGCCGCAGGCTTCTCCTTGTCGTCGGCTGCCGTGGGTTTATTAAATGTGAATGTGGGCTGGCCATTCTTGACCGGACTGGGGTCTGATGTTGCGCCAAACGAGAATTTGGGCAGTTCCTTCTTTGGAGCGGACGACTCTTGCTCTTTGTTTTCGTTCTTTTCCTGGTCCGTCGTATCTTTGTTGCCCTCGCCTAATGTCGCTATTTTACCGCTTCCACCTGCCTGGAAAACAAACCCGCCTTTTGGTGCGTCTGAGCTCGCTACTGCGGCCTGGCTGCCTTTGTTTACCTTACCACCAAATGTGAACGTTGGTGGCCCCGTAGGGATAGTACCGAAACTGAATCCGGATGATGTGAGCTTCGGACCCGAGCTCCCGACATCCGGCTTCTCGCCATCATCGTGACTGCCCGACTCTTGTTCGTTCTCCATAGAAACATCGCCGGAGGCGGGCTCGCCCTCGCCATGCGTCTCTATCGATTTAGCATAAGACAGGTACTGGCTGCAAAGCTTTGCCCAATCGTCCTCCACAGCCGCGCTCTGCGAAAATTCCGAGACCCGGGCAGCGAACCTCTCGTTGAGTGCTCGAAAGCTTATTGCCACCTTGGAGGGCGCACGAGCGGCCTGTGGTGGTTTCGCAGACACTGACGGAAAGTTCACCGCAGGCTTCGCAGCCTGCGTTGCTGATGCGGCGGCTGTATCAGATCCCGACAAGCTCGCGAACGGATTGCTCGAGGCGGCGAACTTTCCCGCCGCTGCAGGCGCGGCCCCCACGCTGGCAAACGGATTGGCGACCCCGGAAGAAACGCGCGACCGCGGCTGGGCAATCTTCCGTTTCGCCATGACATCTGCCGAGGCAAGTACCTTGCTCTCTATAGGTTCACCTCGAGCATCGTCCTGGTCTGCCTCTCTTCTGAGCTGGGCGCCCGTGGCGCGTTTTGACATTTCACTAACCGAAGTCAAAGGGACGCTGTGATTACGAACACTGACTAACGCGGGTGTATATCTTAGAAAGACAAGAACCGGTGCGGCAGCTACCGTAGGGCTCAGGGCTTTGACGCAGCCCGACTCAGCCCAAGTAGAATATCACGCGGCGGACGCTTTCATCTACCATGGCTCCCAAGGTTCAAACAACAAAGGCGGCCAAGGCGGCTGCCGCCATGGCCGGTGGTAAGGCCCGTAAGAAGAAGTGGTCCTCCAAGCGCGTTAAGGACAAGGCCCAGCACCACGTTGTGCTCGACCAGGCTCTGTATGACCGAATCTTCAAGGAAGCGGCCACTTTCAAACTTGTGACCGTGTCTGTCCTTGTCGACCGTCTGAAGGTCAACGGCTCGGTCGCCCGTCGCGCCCTGCGCGCTCTCGAGGAGGAGGGCATCATCACACCCGTGATCACCGCCTCCAAGCAGAAGACGTACACCCGCGCTTCTGCCTAGTTAATATAAAATCTATGCGTAGCTGTGTATTGCAAGCATTATGTATATCCATATACAAGTCTGCGACTGAGACTGAGCTTGGGATTGTGAGACCTCGCGCTCGCAGACGCAAGTGCCCGCCGACTGCTGAATGAATAAAATTAGTCTAGCACAGTCAAAATTAATGGCTATATATTACGACCAACCTTAATGTCGGGTATTAGTAGTTGAAAGTCCACTGGTAGTAGCTCCAAGATGCCTTCTTCCAGATCTTCTTGACGGAAGAAAGAACGCCAGCACGGCCAGCACCTCTGCAGTTGAGGTTGGGAGACGGCAGAGGGTTCGCAACATCCGAGAGGTAGCCCGACAGAGGCATGTCGTTGTAGTCTTTGGGGAGATTGGTCTTGTCGTGGATAGTGATCTTGGCCTTCTTGTTGATGACCTTGAACACGTTGGCGCCACAGTCGTAGCGACCAAGAGAGGGGAGGTCGTAGTTGGCCTCGGCGGATGCAAGGATCGAGTAGTGATCGTAGTAGGTGTTGTCCTTGGTGCCGCGCAGCTTCTTGGGAATGTCTCCCAGAAGAAGGGTGTACACCTGGTTGCTGTTGCCCTTGGACTTGGAGTTAGCAAAGGTCACCAGGACCAACTTGCGGTGGTAGAACTTCTTCTCGTTGATCTTGACCTTGTTGGTCAGGAAATCGTACACCCACGAAGCAGCGGCGTCCAGGTTGCTCTTGCTACCATCATGCTCGAGATTGGGACGGATCATCAACCACTGAGCAATGTTGCCAGATGCAAAGTCAATGTCAAAGTTGGCGAGCGAGCGAAGGTTGGCGCGGCGAGCGGGCTTCTCGGTGATCGAGTCGAATGCGATGAACGGGTTCTTGGCGCGCGAGTAGGTGTCACCGTACGTCCAACCAGGGTATGCGGTGAAGGGCTGATCCTCGGCGTACTGGGCCCACAACACACGCTGATTCTCGAAGCTCTCGGCGATCGTCGACACGTTTGAGGGCAGCGCAACAAAGCGCTCGTCGTCGAGTCCAAATACATCGCCAGCTACCATGGCCAGGTAATTGGGCTGGGCGGGGTGAGTCAGAGCATGGTAATTGGACAACTCAAGACCGTTCTTGGCCAGGCTCTGCAACTGGCTGTTGCCCGCAGCGTCGTCGTAATCGGCGCTGTCAAGCACAATGTGCCACAGGTGGTCCGCGTAGCGGCCCTTGACGTAGTGGTGTTTCGCCGGGTACACCGTCTGAACGGCAGTCGCAGCGGCCGGATCAAACGAGCCGGTCGGCTGGATAGTCGTGAAATTCCTTGGCCCCTGAGCGGCGACGCCGGCGACCAGTGCAGAGGCAGTAAGTGCGAGGGAGAGCTGCATCACAAATGACTGGTACTACGTCCGGCTGTACTTGGGTACTGTGCAGAAAAGGTTTTACCTTTATATAAGGATCGGTGTTTGGTTTGCCAGGTCAGGTGACTGTTTATGCATTTTATCCCAACTGTACTTTTGATTGGCCACTCGGGTGTCATACCCTGCAGCGGGAGTTACCAAATAGGGCTTTGGCCGGAGATCCGCTGCCGGCCACCTGAGCGAATCTGGCAGACACGACCGGGAAAACGCGAACCAGCTGGTATCTAGACCCATGTGGGTCAACCTTCCTCCTGGGTATCCCGGTTTAGCCGTGGCCGGCCCTTTCCGCGTTTTATAGGGAGCCCGCCAGTTGTGTTATGAGTCGCTGCATCATGCGGCTGCCCGCAGGTGCGTTGATTGGGTGCGGCCGAGTGATACGGGATTATGGATGAGTACGGGGCCCAGCACCACAACGGCACGAATTGGAATCCACATTGTGGGGGCCCGCACCACTTGGTTTGGCTTTCCGTGCACTCCTACGCCCGCCACAAGTGCTGAGACGGCGGTCAACACCGTTCCGCGACGCCGCTTAATAAGGCCCAGCCGTTTTCTCCGAATAGGGCTTCAAAGAAGTTTTAATAAGCTCCTCGGCCAGATTGTGTTACAGCGAACAGCCACCAAAATTGTTTTTAGAAGATGATGCCCAGACCGGAATGTGTTTCTGGGGTGCTTCGGTAAAGCTAACACGATATTCGAATTTAGGATAAATAAAATACCGCGCTGGATAAAATAATGATTAGAGCCCCTTCTAATAAATCGAGCGAAAAGCAGTGGAGGTCTGTCTGGCGTACGTCGAAACATAAAACCGACCGCTGGGGATCAATCAAGATAACAAACTGAGTCTCTTGGTGGCCTGACATTGTCAGGCCTTCTGGGCACTTTTTCACATACACGGTGCCATGTCTGCCATGGATCTAGCTTAAGCCGAGTGACATTTCGTTTATGGCTGACGCTCAATAATAGAGCACGTTAGAACTCCAATCACAATTCTGCGGGAACAATTTCCTTCAGGGTGACCCGGAGCGATTCATATAGCCCACTGCAACAACGTCTATAGCTTTCAAGTACCAGCAGCTGCACAGCGTCTCTTATAAATGCCCTAGTTGCGTATTTCATGCAGCACCAATGATAGCCGTTACCCAGCCGAGTAATCACTGGGTACAGCCGTACATACAGTGTATTTGGACTTAATTGAAGCTGCCACTCTTGAATACGATTAAATATAGTAAATAACCGGTGCTGTACAGTGAGCACCTACTCGGAATCAATTTGTACCTTACTAGTCAGTTTGGTACCCCAGATTTAGTTTCCGCGTACAAATTGTGTTGAATCTGGAAACTTTGCCTGCCCTGGTTCCAATAGCCTAACTTCAATTACACAGTTTTTATAATTTTCGCCGGTGACCCTGCCACCACTGACCGGTCTGGCACATCTTTAGTTACGACTGATCCGGCCCCTAGAGTACAGTGACTGCCTATATTGACGCCCGGAAGTATCACTACGTTGGCCCCAATCCACACATTGTCTCCAATAGTCACCGGGTGGGAGAACTCCTCCATTGTAGCACGCCTGTCGGGATCCAGGGGATGCATCGCTGTAATGATGGAGACGTTGGGCCCACACATGACACCATTACCGATCCGCACCAAGCCGCAGTCCAAGATTGTGAGGTTAAAGTTCGAGTAAAAGTTATCGCCTACGGCTATATTGCACCCGTAGTCGACGTAGACGGGCGCTTCGACAAGCGGGTCCGCTCCAACCTTACCAAACAGATCTCTTAAAAGTCGCTCCTGTTCGGCTCGCAAGGCCTTGATGTCACCGCCAAACTGCGCAAGCCGCAGTTTCCCATAGTCGGCCGCCTTTTCGTGCGCGATGGTCCGGTACATGACGTACTCGTCGCTCATGGAGTAATACGACTGTCGCCCTATCATCCGATTATACGTCTCATCGCCAATTATGCCGTTGAGATTTGCATGCGCCCAGTCTACTTCAGCTTTGTCTTGCTGCTCCCATGGCTCAGTGCTCGTCCCCATCTAGTAGGAAACAAGCTTCGTCAGCTATAGGACCTGATAAGAACAGATAGTGCTACCGTACACGCGGTCTTGCATCGCATCGCGACTCCAGTGGCTGCCCCTCATTACTTCCTGGGCATATCTTCTCATGCTTCTTGCCGCGAGGTTGGCATAGGCCCATTCGACCTGCACAATGTTTTTCTTCTTCAGGACATCATCGTATGGGCCCATTATGCTTAATTTATCGCTCACAGCTGAGCACTATATTTGCCCCGCTGCACGCGGTGCGCCCATGACTTTTCTGGCGCTTCCACACAACATTGGTTCACGATGAGGGTTGGGAGTTTTTGGTGCTCTCCGTTGTGTCATCAGGACTTGAGCGCTGACGTTTTGTTAGCGCCGCGCGCATTAGACCTTTACCATCGCGCCCCCCCCCCCCTCATGGTGAGATGGAGTCGACGCCCTTGCTGGCAGATCCCCCCATTGACGATGATTTGTACCAGTACGAGGAGCAGCCATTCCCGACAAACGTTCAGAAACACTTTCTGTACGCCGAGTTTTTCTGCACAGTGAGTCTGGTGCGCATCCTGGAGGGCTTGTATCCATTTTTCATAGCGCTGGTATTTTCCCAGTCGCTCATCCCCATCACGATATATGCATTAATACTCGTCACACTAGCGCCGTTTGTGGACGCACAGTGCCGGACACTCATGCTCTCGGTCCCGCGTGTGCGCTTTCTCAAGGTGACGGTCCTCGTGCGAAAGCTCGGCGGCATCGCCGTGTGCCTCGCGTGCTGCTATGTCTATACGAATCCGCTTGTGCGCCAGTCACCCGTCCAATGGCTTATCTTTGCCTCCATCCTGGTCGCCATGTCGGTGCAACGCGGCGCCGGCACTATTCAGACGGTCTCGTTGGAAACGGACTGGGCTCGCATCCTGTCGAATGAGCAGGGCCAGGTGTACAAGGAACTGACTATCTGTATGAATCATATGTCTTTGGTCACGCAGCTAGTGACACCAGTTCTGGTAGGAACTGCTCTGCACTTTCTCTACTTGGTCGACATTTTCAGGTTGGTCATAGTTGCCCTGCTCCTGTCCACGGTCGCCGAATACGCATTCATTTACAAGCTGTACTCCACCTGCTACGCACTGTTCTTGCCCCGCCCTTTGCATGGGCTGCACCACGAGAACGCTTCATCGCTGGCCCCTACGGTTCGCCGCGTCCTGATGTACATACGACGTCGGCCACGACCTGTCACTGCATCTCTTGGCCTCATCTTAACCCGATCGTCCCTCCTAGTGTTTGGTCCTCAGCTGCTGTTTTACTTGCTGTTCAACCACATGCCCATATTCTATATTGCGGTGCTACCTGCGTTTCAGTTGCTGGGCCACCTTGTATGGCGCCCCTGGTACCAAACGAGCCTCCTCCTAGGCGCAACGTTCTCTGTCGCCGCCTTGTGGCTACTCCGGAATGGCAAGGTGCTGGTTCTGCCTGTGGCCGTCGTGTTGTCGAGAATCTCTTTTTGGGGTGCTGAGCAGGGCAACCAAAAGTTTGTGAACTCGCTGGTGCAGGATCGCGAGGTTTTCAAAGTCTACCGCCAGGTCGAGTTTGAGCTCATGTATGCAGCAGAGATGTGTGTTCAGCTCTTGACGTTTATATGGTGGAGTCCCAAAAGTTTTGCCATTCCAGCTTCTATTGGAGTGGCCACGTCTCTCGTAGGCATCGCTTTGGTGGAGCTTGCGTACTGGTGGCCGCATTCATGAAAATAACTTACTGTATAATACAAACAGAACTTAAATTAATCGGCATCGTCGTCATCCATTTACACCTTGCCGGCAAATACGTCGGGCCTAAAGTTGTGTTCGATCTCGAGAATCGAGCCCAGCTTAGCCGACTTGTCGCCCTTGATCCATCTCCGACAGAAATAGGGAAGGGCATCCGTGAATTGGTACTTCATAAACTGCGTGGTAGGGATCGAAAACACCAAGTCCAGCTCTTCCAAGCTCAGCTGCTTGGTCTCAGGCACCCACAAGAAAATCATAACCAGGGCCACCACATTGAGGCCAGCATAGAAACAGAACGCACCAGTAACCGTCATAGCCACCTTCATTCGGAAGAATGTCAGTGACAGTACGGCTGCAAAAAAGTTATTCACAACGACAGCCCAAGCCATACCCAGCTCGCGGTGCGACAGCGGGAAGATTTCTGCTGAGTATGTGAACGGCACGGGACCTTCACCGGGAGAGTAGAAGGCCGTGAAGATATACACAAATAGAGCCACCAGCGCCAGGCGCACCTGCTTATTTGATGCCAGGTAGGACAGACCCGCCGCCAATAATGACCAAAACATCTGGGGGAACGTAAACAGCAAAAGGGACCGCCGCCCAAACGTGTCGATGGTGTATAGTGCCGGGATGGCAAAGACGAAATTAATGAGACCAAAGCCAAACGATGCCCACATAGCTTGAGCAGTGTGGCCCGGGTTCACCTCCTCGAAAATTGACGACGAGAAAAAGGCAATGATATTGATACCGCACATTTGTTGGGCAATCATCACAACAAACGACGCGAGCGTGGCCTGGCGAAGTCGCGTCTTGTAGAAGAGCTGCAAGAATCTAGTAAAGTACGACGCACCTCCAATAGCTGCATCTTCAGCCACAATCTGGACGTAAATGTAGTACAGATCTCGTGCAGCCTGGATTCGGTGCTTGCGGAGTTTGAGCAACGATTCCCACGCTTTGCGTATCCTGTGTCGTTTAATGTACCAACGAGGAGATTCAGGTACGGCGTATACCAGTAAAATCAGGGGGATTGCGGGAATCATGGCCGAGCCGAGCTGTAAACGCCAAGCAATCGGCCCAACTCGGTATACCACCAAGTTGGCGCAGTAGCCAAGAAATATACCAAACGCTGTCCACATTTGCCACGACATTACGAGTGCCCCACGGATCCGGGAAGGCGCATTTTCTGCTGCCAAAATGGGCGCCGTAGTTTCCTTGAAACCAACGCCAAAGCCAAGCAGAATACGGCAGATGAACAACTCCCACCAGTTCCTAGTGAACGCAGATCCAATGGGTGCAGCAATACAGAATATTGCGGCAATGAAAAGTGTGCCTCGGCGTCCCACATAGTGGTTGACCGGGTCTGTGAGCCAACAGGCAAAGGCGAACGCACCCATGTACGGGGCAGAGTTTACAAGTCCCACGATCCAGTTGTTCTTCTCATAGTCCGGGTTGGTTGGGTCAGTAATTGGGATACCAAACTCGTCAGGGAAACTAAGGTTGGCTCCAGAAGAACCAGTCTGGTCCCAGCCTTGGACACACGCGCCAATCGAGCACAGCACAATTGTCAGGTACAGCTTCAGCGGCTGGCTCCATTTATGCGCCTGCTCGAATTCTAGCGCGTTCTTCTCTTCCTGGTCAAGTTCTGGCATGCTCTCAAACTCGAGCGGCCGTTGAGCTACCAACGCACCACACTTCAGGATGGGCAGCTCGTCGGCCATACCATATTCTTCCGCAAAGCTCTCCACGTGCCGAAATAGCTCGTCCTTGCTGAGGCCCGCCAAGGGGTTATCTACGTGAGCCAGCTTCGGGTTAATTGCTGCCAGCTCCTCATAGTCCTCCTTGTGCACAACATCATATATCTCAGTCTTCTCGTCAGGAGACGACGCTGAGCTGATCGACCGACTACTGACAACAGATTTCGTCATACCACCCCGCGTCCCCTCTGCACCCTTTTATGGTTGACGCGCACAACAAGTTCGTGCCCCGCGTTTCACGTTCGCATGCAGGTCGTGCAGCATGCACTGAGTTAGTTACAAAGGAGAGTTGTAACCAGTGAGAAACCTTGGTACGGCCAGAGTTTCTCCAGAGTAAAGTTACAGGCTATAGATCATGAGCACCATGGCTTGGCCCACGCCAAGGCGTCAAAGACAATATCTCAGTTGCAGATGGTAGTGCAGATTATCCGGGGCAGCGCTGCAGCTGCTAATTAGTCAGGCTTGGCTGCAGGAGATATGCTGAAAATAGCCCGTACTGTCTCCCAACCCATGTTATAGGTGTGTGCTTGCACAGTTCTTGGCGCTTGGCGTGTCTGAATGCAAAACACCATCTCGTGGGATTAGCTGTTCCGACAACTGGTAGCCAATACTACCAAACCGTCGAGCCGCATGCTGCATATCCGTTACTAATCGCCACTCCCCCCAGTTGCGGCGAATTTTTCAGACTTTCGCAGGTTGTTCCGCGGGATTTTTCCGAAACGAGGAATCTATACCATCTAAAAGGGTTTTTGTCATTTCTGTTACGGATGCGATCGCAGCACTGGTTCCCACTGGCAGTAGCACCTCCAGCAGGCACCTCCAGGTTCTGTTCCGACGTCGCAGCTGATGTTAGATATTTAGTTATTGTAGTTATTTTTGCATTATTTTTTGCACTTCTTGTGCGCTGCAGGTGCCGCTCGTCCAGCCCACTTAGCCGCTGCTCAAGGCGGGGAAGGCGGGGGGGTGCATGCAGTGATTAGCGACGATCTGGCCCGCAGTTATCCCTGTCACATCACACTGGCAGAATGTCACTCTCCTCAGAATCCACGAATTGTCCAATCTGGATCTCACGTTTCTCCAAATCAAATATAGTATACGCACACCGCAAAAAGCTGTCCCCTAAAATACTAAACCCGAGTGACTGACTGCTTGGCAAAATTGTCATCACGTAAAATGGGCTCTTATCCAGAGTGAACCAAGCGATAGGCCAGAAAAGCTCACTCTTCATCATTGTCACAGTCTCCGTACCGAAATTGAAAGATACCGCATGCTCTGTTGTGCTGGCAAAAATATTTTCGTGGACCACGTACATGTCGAGCTTATCGTTGAACTGAGCGTCGAACTGGGTGGCAATGACCCGCACTATGTTTTCAGGCAAGTAAACAAGTGAAGTGCCTGTGTCGAGAACAACTTCAAGATCCAGTCGCGGAATGTGTAGGTCGTTCACGCCTAACGAGTCCAGCTTGATGCTCATTGTTTTATTGTTACACATGGGAATTGTAGCCAGCGACCGGTACTTGCGCCGGTCTTTCCCTCCAAATAGGACCCGCCCCTGCTTGGCCCGTCGGTTCCCCATATAGATCGAATAGGCGTTGCGGCGAATGAAGTTCTGATCCACGAGGCTCTGAGGCAGGTTTGGGTACTTTTTCTCGCAGGTCTCTGCCTCTACCGGTCCAACCCCTAGTATTCCCACTTTTGCGTCTGCAGCATGAGTAGCCAGACCAAATTGCTGGTTGTGGAGCAACCACCCGGCCCCAGCAATTCCTATCTTTTCGGTGGCCCATATGCCGCTTGCAAAATCTTTGAGATACCGCACAAAAAAGTTGTCATTGAGAAGCGAAAAAGTGGAAGACTCTTCGGCGTGCAAGCCGTCGAAGCGAATGGAGTCTGACGGGACCCACAAGTCGCTGGAGCCAGTATCCAACTGCACCAGAAAGTATTGCGGAGGTGTTCCAATAGAAATGTTCATAGCATAGTACGTCAGTTGGTTGTCTATCTTGGTAGTGCAGTACCCAGGCCGCGATGTGTCCTTATCCGTGTCAGCCAGTAACACTTGTGGCTCCGTACAGGCTGAGCGTTGCACTTCGGTCAACCAAGCACCAACGATGCCCGTTGCAACCTTTTCAAACCCCGAGACAACTGCGCTTGCGATCACAACGGTACTCGCCGCCGCAATCCAGGCGTTCAGCATTGTGATAAGGTGTGGCCCATGTTCTCCTCTGATAACCGACTCGGCTATACGAATTAGGAAAGCCCATGCATGTCGTCTAACAACATTTTTGCGGCCGCATTACCGTGTCGAATCGGGGGACCCTCATAGACTAGCTAGCTGAGGAATTGGCGAAGTACATTCAGAATTTGTCCTGGTCTGCTTTATCTCGTTCCTCTCAACCCGTACAGCTGTGGCGACAAAATAAGTAATATTATTCGAGTAGAGCTACTTCCCACACGGGAAAGCAGAACACATCAGTTCACGACATGGCCAGAAGTTGCCATAAGCGTACCAATTGGGATCCAAACTTTACTGGTCGGGTGGCCGTCCTATGCAGGCATCATGCTTCAATTATTCCAGCTGAAAAAAGAATGAAGGGAAAAATAAAACAGACGGCCACTGTGCCTACATGCTAAAAATAAAATACTATGTGCTGCAGCCGAGGCATAAAGGGCGTCACCGGCCAAAATAGACTTTAGTAATCGTGTGGAGTTGCTGCGCTACCTGTCTCAAATGGCCGAGGATGGGGCCAGCAACGACGCACTGCTGTTCTGTTCGAAAGGAAAAATCAAAATTGGCCAAATAGATAGATACGTCATCGAGTATGAGCCTGTACCTAGCCACGTGCGCGAGTGTCTCTGGCTGCGCGTGCACAACCAGGAGCTGGCGCCGCTGCGAGCAGCCTACCTGAACGGCCCGTTCACACTTTACGTCGATATGCGACCAGCAGCATACGAGGAGCAGCTCGAAGCTACGTCGCCGGCCGATATACCTAAGTATGACAACAATGTCCGCGCAGGCCAACACTTTGATGCCGAGCTGTTTCTCAAAAAGGGCCGGCGTCACAGATGGACAGTCGACGTTATTGGAGAGCAGCTGTTCTCCAAGTCTGCAGAAGTGCATTACGATATAAGAATTGGCACGTCGAAGCAGGCAACACTCTCAAAACATACCACGCAGGATCGCTGGTGCAAAGACTTCTCGGTCAGTTTTCTTGACACTGCTACGTTGTGGAAGTATCCACTTCCTCGGTCTGATAAGCCCCTTCACCTTTGTGTTCTTACGCATGGCTTTGTGTCCAACGTAACTGCGGACCTACATTATCTGAAAGAGGAGATCGACAAAGCTGCAGAACGAACCGGTGAGAACCTGATATGCCGCGGCTATGTAGGAAATGTCACCAAGACTGAGCAGGGAGTAAAACGTCTCGGTCGTCGACTCGCAGACTGGCTCATGTTCGAACTTATTCCTACCTATAAGCCCCAGAAAATGTCCTTCGTAGGACACTCCCTCGGTGGCTTAGTGCAAAGCTATGCGCTAGGATATATCGAGGTGATCTCCCCTGGTTATTTCAAAAATATTGAACTTGTGAACTTTGTGGCTGTGGCCACTCCATTTCTGGGAATCTCCAGCGAGAACCCAGCCTACGTAAAGTTTGCGTTGGACGTTGGTGTGGCCGGTAAGTCAGGTAGAGATTTGGGTCTCAGCTGGCAGTTTGGTGCTGAGAAGCCACTGCTCGAGACGCTCCCTACAGGCCCTACGGATTTTGTGCTGAAACAATTCCACCACCGTACGCTGTACGCTAACGCTGTTAACGACGGTATTGTGCCTCTTCGGACCGGGTCACTTCTTTATTTAGATTGGCGCGCACTTTCTAAAGCTGCGGCTGCTCAACATGGCAGCAACGCCGCAAACTTTATCACCCAGGGTCCAGCCTCAAAAGATCACGACCATGGGAAGGTATCGGAGGCACCTCAAGACAGGCATCAAAGACGCCAGAAAGAAGGTCCGTTTGCAGCTGAAGAGTCGCATCATGAACCAGACTCTCCGATCTCGAATTTCTTTTCAAATGCGTTCCAAAACCCATTCATCAAAAAAAGAGAAAAGATCTTGAACGAGACACAGACAATTTCCCCACACTCTAGCGGTTCTGATGGCGAAGAGGATGGTAAGCGTCATCATTACCGGTACCATCTCTTGAAGAAAACTAGCCTTATTGAATCAGGCATAAAACTATTATACCCGCCGCATCCCAGTGAGCGCTTCATTGTCCATCCCGAGACACGGGACGATGTGATTTTCCATGACCGTGTGTACCACGAGGACGACCTCCCACCCAGGAGATACAAAACAACTGTCTCTTTCGGTAAGCCAGACGGGCTCAAAGAGGTGGCGTTCGCTGAAGAGAGAATGGCGCGTGCGTGGCACCACGAGAAGCCGTGGAGAAAAGTTCTCGTTCAACTGCTTCCGGAGGCCCATAATAACATCATTGTACGGCGTCGTTTCAGCAACGCCTACGGATGGCCGGTGATACATCACCTCGTAAGGAACCATTTCGAAGGGCAGACCACAGAGGGAGAGGAGAACGACGGTGATGTGGACGAGGTTTCGAGTCAGTCTATTAGCGACAGAGAAGCTGTTCAAGACGATACCAAAGGGGAGAAATCGGATACTATTAAAGACTCGGAGGCGGATCAACAAGCCAGGCAGGAGTCTGCGCAAGATTCAAGTGGGAAAACAGCACCTTCTAATACACATTACCAACCCGAGATCCTTAATACTGAAACCAATGATAGGACATCACCGGATGCTCATAACGGTAGCAATGGTGACACAGGCGGTCCGTGGGATGTTAGTAGTAGCAGCCCGTCCTCCTTATCTCTAGACGATCCACCAGTCCACGTGCAAGAGGACGACATTTCAAGCTACGATCATGATATCAAAGTATACTTCCATCCTTCAGCTACACAGTCCGTCCAGTCATCCCCGTCTAGCGTGAAGGCAGCCATGCTAGAAACTTGAATCACTCTCTAGTTATTTATATATGCATATTCAACTTGCTAATCGCTGAATTGTAAGCTCTCGGACCGCGCGGTGTGACATCGTAGTTATTTTTTGTGCAGTTTAGACCCGATACTAGTTTCACTGCACAACCAATTTCCGCCGATCTACTCCCTTGCGGTCTGCGGCATCTAGCTCTGCTTCCTCGCCTGCCAGGATCATCGCCGAGTTTCGTATACGCCGGAACGCAGGAACCGGTGCTAGTCCCGCTCCTTTCCACAGGTAGTCGATATCAGCCAACAGTTGGGCACCGCCTGCAAGGGTAAACGAGTTTGCCTGGATCACGTTGTTCCAAATATAGTCGGCGACACTGGACGAAATGGGATTGATGATAGAGACGTAGTCCACCTGGCTGCAGAGGCGGTTGAAGAATCCAAGGATAGCGGCCATTTTTGTCTCTGGACTTATGATTTCTGAAGATGTTTGGTTAACCTGGTTCGAGTGAATCTTCCAGTCTAGAAGTACAAAACTCTTCATGGATTGGTGGAACTGCTTGACGACCGCCTGTACAATAGTGTCAACGCAGGTGTGTTTGACTTCTTTGAGAGACTGCAAGAGCTCCTGAAAAATTAGCTCGTCCTTGTCTGCCTCGTCCCGCGAAAACAAACTGGAATACACGGTGGTATGGCTTTCCGCATCCAAGAAAACTATGAGATATGCTGCTGACGCGAATAGTGCGCCAAGACGCTCTATTCCAGCCATTGAGGACATTTTTTTAATTTGCTGAGCCGAAGCTGACCCCACTGCTCTGCCCAGAGACGATTGCATACTCTTGAATAGTGCGACTGTCTCTGTAAGTGCACGATAGTACTTTTCGACTGCCTCCAGCTGTATTTCTGTGAGAAAACGGAGCTGAAAATCTTTTACTTTAAGGTCGCGATGCTTCTCAGTCATCTTTTCGAACAATTGGCGCAAGTTAAGGGCCGAGACTGTTGGCCTCGTGTACTGCGGTTCGACAGCATCCCAGTCTATAACCCAAGCATTTTCAGCTTCCATGATGGCACTGGTAGACTCTAGCACTTCGGTCTTTTCTGCAGCTATCCATTTCTCAAGCCAATCGGGATGGGTTTCCAGTATTGTGGAGGCCAAGCCTATCCAGTCGCTACCCTCGGCCGAGTGGTGGTCCACGTCTGCTGGAACATAATAATATTGATCACGCAGGCTAGCATCAAAACTTGTGACGCTGCCAACTAGATTTGACAGTAAGCTCACGCTGGTGTTTGCAGACTCAAAGTACAGCTTGATGGCACGGAACACACTTGGCAGCAACCCCGACACGAATTCATTAAGAGCCAGTCTTGTGGGGGTGATATCAACGAGCACTGGCTGCACTGTACTGGTCAGCCAAGGCACGTGTGGGTCGACCAGCTTGAAAAAGTAGTCGAGGAGCCATTCCGGCTTGTCCACTCGGAAAGTCTCCCTGTTGCTCTCGAAATTGTACTTGATGCGGAGATCGAGGTCCTCGGTAAGAACCGCAAAAGTCTCCAATACCGGTGTGTTTTCCTCTAGTCTGAGGGACGTGGCCAGCAAGCTCTTGAACCCGTCAGAGGTGGGGGAGTGTGACGGCCACTGCGCCTGCTTGAGCGCGTTGCGTAGGGCTCCATGGACAGTATTCTGGAGCTCCTGACGCTTTTCTACGATCATTTTCAGGGTTTCGTCAACTATTCTCCGCGGTAGGGGGTCGGTGTTCTCGTGTCCGCTTAGCATTTTCTGGATCAGCGGGAGCTGTGTGTAATAGTATTTGGCGGCCGCGTCACTGCCAGAGGCTTTTTCAAGCCGTGTCAGCTCCTTCTCGAATGTGATAGCTTGCTTTGATGCTTCAATTACGTTTCTTAGTGCGGCCACCTCGTCGATCTCGCTCCCCTGCGCGAAAACAGGCCCACGGAACTCTTCAGGCAACAGCTCCAGCACCGAATGAAGTTTAGACGTGTCATTGGCAATGTCTTCTGCGGTAAGTTGGCCTAGCCGTTCCTTCACGGCTGCCAGCTGGGCGTCCGTACGCTGTTTCTTCTCATGCTGCTCCCGCCGCTGCACCGCCTCAGTCTCGCTGAGGCGCTCGCTCTCAGCCTCGAGACCAGCAACCACACTGTCAAATGTCGGGAATGTTTGGTCGAGATAGTGCAGTACACTAGAGCCGTGAGCACTCGCCATTGCCAAAAGTTGCAAAGGGCTGAGTTACCCGGACGGCGACGACGAGAATTTCAGCTGGCGACTCGGTTTGTCCAAGCAGCAGTAACACCGGACATGGCCAAAAACCGCACCCGCTTGACGCTCATCAAGCTTGTTTCCTCGGCCAAAACCGGATACATGCGATATGTGCACCGCCCGCGTAACTGCCCAATCATGACGCAGGTGCGTTATGACCCGATCGCCATGCGGCATGTTCTTTTCACCGAGGGCCGCAAGCGCAAGGTCGAGCCCAGGGCGCTGCCGAACTTCAGAAACGCCACTTATGACAAGAGCGGTACGCGGCTGTTCTAAGCAGGCTCTGGGGAAGGGGGGACCAGCTGGACCATGAAATGGCCGCCTAGTTGTTATATGTCTTGCATAGGTGTCTGTTTTGTCTGTTTCCCATCCACCTGACGGCTGGCAAAGGGGTTGTCGAGAATCGTGGCGCTTTGTATGATTATCGGTTCTGTTGGCCGGCCGTCCGTGATCCCGATTTGCTCGAGTATGTCGAGCGTATCGCAGTTCGCAAGCTCTCCAAATACGGTGTTCTTCATGTCTAGATCAGGCTGCGGTGCATATGAGACATAGAAGCCATTTCTGCCTGCTTTCAGTACTCCCAAAGAGCCCTGCGTTAATATTTATCCCCATGTATATAGTTTGTAGGACTTACTCTGTTATGTGTAGGGCCCGTTTCTTGCGCATCGCCCAGTACAGTGGCTGTTTTATTGGGGAATTGTAGGAGGAACCCTGGCGTGCTCGCTTTCGCCTTTGTGTTGTTAAATCCGTCCCGCGCGCACTGAATCAAGAAGTTCTCCGCAGCGTTCGGGCAATCGCTACAGAATAGGTTCACTGGTAGATCGCCCTTGTTCGTGTGTAGGATCACGCTCATCTGCCGGGTTTTTACTTTTCGCGTGAAACGCACCTTAGTTGACAACCCGTTGACGATCTACGCTCTCTTATTAAGATACTTAGCACAACTAAAAGCACTCAGTGAAGAGCTTGCACTCGTTGAATAGCTTAGTGGTCCAGGAGAAAAGGTTGAGACAATTAATTAATTAGGTAGCTAATGGACCGACCATAAACCACGCAAGCGCGTAACACTTCACTTTAGTTCAGTGGAACGCGTTGGGTGCATTTTAACCCACACTCCGCCGAGGACGTTCGACGTCAGCCGGACACTATTGCGGAGCGGTTTGCCCAGATCGCGAAGCTCGATGCGGTCGTATGTCTGGAGAAGCCTGATTATTGTAAAGCTGACCTCTGTGAGCGCAAACTGCTGTCCCAAGCAGATACGGGGTCCACCGTTGAACGGCAGGTAGTCCCAGTTATGGGTCTCACCAGAGCCCCACCTTTCAGGCACAAAGTCAGTAGCATTAGGACCCCAAAGCTTGGGATTCCTGTGCAGCTCATACACAGAGTAGATCACCTGTGTATCGCGAGGTACGAAGATCGGCTCGCTGCCATCGGGACCGCCGCCGCGCGGGAGCACAGAGTCCCGGGTAGTCTGACGGAAATTGCGGGGCACCACAGGGTTCAAGCGCAGCACCTCGTTGATGACCCAAGATAGATATGTGCACCGCTTCAGTGACTCGAACGTGATGGCTTCTGTGCTGTAGCCAAAGTCTGAGATGACCCTCTCGCGTAGCTTTTCAAAGACACGATTATCGTTCCCCAGGAACCAAATGATATAGGAAAGCAAAGAGGCAGTTGTGTCTCGCCCGGCGAGAAGAATATTGAATGCCTGGTCGCGGATCACGATGGGGTCCTTTGTCACCTTGGCGAGCTCGCGGCTAAAAACATACTTTTTGGACGAATCAGTGCTATCTTTCTCGGTTTCAGGGTGTTTCTCAACATACTCGATGGCACGCTTAGCAAAGTAGCTCACAAACGCGCGGGACCGTGCGATAGCGTCTCTATAAGACTTTGGATTGATCACGTAGTAGATGGGGCCAATGACCAGGCGCAGAACAGACCAGTGGAGACACGTCTCATAGTCTTGCACAAACTGTGCGGCTGAAATGCCATCGGAGGTGCGCTGGCTGTTCTCGAGCGAGTCAGTACTCTCGCCAAAAAGGAACTCGGTCGCGGTATCCATTGTGAGCAGGTGAAACTGGTGCTGGATATCGATATACTCACCCTGGGCATAGGCCTTGTTGAGGTTCCCGATCATGACATTACAATGCTCACCCATCGAGTCCATATGCGACACCTGCTCACGGCTGAACTGGGGCCGCAGCATGGTGCGCGAATGCTTCCACCCCTCACCACTCAAAGTAAAAATACCATCACCGAGGAAGGCCCCAAGAGCCGGGTGCCGGACACCTAGGCTGTAGTCCTTGAAGCTGGTGGCGAGGATCGCCTTGATGTTCTCGGGTTCCTGGGTCATTATGAGCATCTTGTTCAGTGCGATCACGCCGTACGTCTCATAGCCAGCCTGCTCAATCATCTCAACCCAGCGCTCCAGCGCTGTATTCTTGTAGTCGTGAATGATGTTGTCGATGGCGAATGCCAATCCTAGCGGCCTGCGCAGGGAGAACGGGGGCAACTTCTTGCCAGCGCGCCACGCCTGGTAAGTAAACTTGAGTCGAAACAGGTCATCGCCAATGATAAAGAACACGACAACAGCTGCCGGAATCAACCACCACCACATGTCTGTTTAACCACCTGCTGCTATGCCGTCTCTTATATGCGTATTATACACGGTCAGGGGTCACATGAATTATGGGGTATTATGTAATTATATACTAAGCTGCTAGGTAGCTCGCATGTGATTCTACATTCTACAGGCGGCCGCTGTGGCTTTGTTAACAACTGACGATCAGCTTGGCACGGTGGCATGCCACGACAAAGTGGTTTCGCGGACACTGACGCCTGAGTGAGTGGAATCGAGCGATATACCCCAATATGTTCCTCCCCACCTTGTGACCGATCTAACTCAAAGCCCGGGGTATTTATTACCGACCGCTATGTAAGCAGCTTCATGCATAAGAAGGCATGGTGGGGACGTGTCCTGCATAACCGGTACCGGGCGACGGCAAGAATTTCTGCCGAGGATATTGGGGTACCCTGCAACGCAATTGCGACGTATAGGCTTCAATCAAACTTTTAGGAAGGCCAATGGCCAGTATACAGGCAGATCGGGCCTGCAGCTAGATTAATCAGGTTAGACACGTCGGAGAGACTAAACAGAGCTATGCTAGGGGGTTAAAGGTTGATTGAATCAATGGTGTCCAGGCGCAAAGCTCAGGGCGACTGGGGTTCGTATTTTGTTAGGGCATCATCGTCGTCGTCATCATCACCCCAGGCCGCAGGAGTGGCTACAGCCGCTGGCGTCTTAGCACTGTACACCCCAGGAGTCGGCGCACTGACAGGACCAGGGGTTGAACCACTGTCGTAAAAGCCAGGAGTAGCTGCGCTGACGCCAGGAGTAGGTGCACCGACTGCACGGCCAGATTCCCAGGAGCTAGAAGCCCGGGCCCCGTTGCCCCAAGCAGGAGTTCTAGACCCGTCAGCGTTCCAGGCGGGAGTGCGACCACCGTCAGCGTTCCAGGCCGGCGTCTTGCCTCCATCCGCGTTCCAGGCCGGTGTCTTGCCACCATCCGCGTTCCAGGCGGGGGTCTTGCCACCGTCCGCGTTCCAGGCAGGTGTTTTCCCCCCATCCGCGTTCCAGGCAGGGGTCTTACCTCCGTCGTTCCATGCCGGGGTCTTGGAGCCGGAATTCCATGCGGGGGTTCGCGAGCCCGAGTTCCATGCAGGAGTTCTAGCTCCAGAGTTCCAAGCGGGCGTCCGGGAGCCTGAGTTCCATGCGGGTGTCCGCGACCCTGATGCCCACGCAGGCGCCTTGAACCCACCGGGCGGTCCATGTCCATGTGGTCTGGGGGGACCATGGCCAGCATCGCGAGGGGGACGGCTCGAGAACATAAAGTCTCTGAATGGCACGTTTCTGCCATCCGCACCTTTAAACAAGAGTTTGCCAACGTCGACCGTAATAATTTTGTTGCGAGCTTCGAGCTCAATACGGGCCACCGTGTCGTTGACATCCTTAACAAGACCCTTTAGTCCTTTGTAACTAGACCCACCACCTATGGTTATTTTTTGACCCAGAATGCGTCGGACATTCATATTCGACCGCACGGGCGGCGGTGCCATGCTACCTGCCGCTGCCATGGGGTTCATTTTGCTGAGGTCAAGACCCTTCTCGTTGCGCGCGCCCTTTGTCGAGACGGTGGCCACATTGTGGATGCGGTTCACAAAGACACCCAGATTCTCGGTGATCTCACGGTTATGCAAAAACACGTATTGATGGAAAATATGGAGCACGGTACCCTGCTTCCGCTCTCCAGTCGTCTCGCGCACAGTATCGCCAGGCTCGATCTGGCGACCGGTTTGGTCGGTGGCAACCTGCCTGCCGGTAGTGATTTTCATGATGACCGAGCTCACGGGTACCTTGGTGAGTTGACCATCCTGGGTGAGCACTTTGACACCCTCGCGCTCGATATCGACGATACAGCCGACCATCTGTGCGTTCAGTTGTACCAAATCATGCAGGGTGTACTTTCCAATCACGTTGGACCCGCCGATATCTGATGCCATCTTCAAGTCTTTGGCAAACACCGTGACCTCAGTCTGAGAGACATCGCTGAGCAGCGTGACCTTTTCATCAGTTCTCTGCACGACCATACCTGTGTCGTCTTTGTAGTTGCCTCCAGTAACACGGACGTGGTCTCCCACATTGAAATATTTGCGCAAATGCTCAGTGGGAACGCTGACCTTGATGCCCTTGTGTTTGTCTGAAGTGCCCACAATCGTCACGATATCATTGGTAGAGCTGACAACTTTGCCGCGCAGATTAGCCAACTCACCCTGGGTGATCTGGACGGATTCCCCGGCTTGGTATGTGTTGGCCTTGAGGTCCTTGCGTAGAGAGTCTGACAGAGCCTGTAGGTCGATACCCTCGTCGCTAGACGCGTTGAGCTTAGTGATCTCCTCAAGGTTCGGATTGACACCTTCGGTAGAGAGCATGGTTAGCTTGAAGTCTTTGACCAGATAGCCGTGATCGTACTCGTCCCCTGCATATGCATACGAGTTGGCGCCACGTCGCTGGAGGTTGCCCCGATCGTATTGGGAGGCGTCGCTGGCACTGAACAGTCGTTGCGGTGGCCTGTCTATAGCAGTAGCTCGCTTGCGCTTGGAAGCGCCTGCACTGTCGATGACCGGGACACGGCCATAGTCCAGACGGGGCACGAGACGCAGCTGGGCCTCAAGCCCATTCTCGGCAAGATTCTCAACAACGGCCAAATCGCCAGCATACTTGCCGCGTTTGAGCCGCACATACGTGCCCGGGGTCAGCTCGGTCTCCTGGGTCTTGCGCACGCGGAACATGTCCGGGTACTCCTTGATGGGTACCAGTAGAATCTTGGAGTTTGCGTACAGGTTGACAACACCCTTGCAGGCATTGAGAACGGCGCGCTGGTTTCGTGCCTCGATGTAGACGCGTCCGGGGAACCCGTCCCGCTGGAACGCACTGAATATATCGATCGACGACGCAGTATTCTGGAGACTAAGCTTCTTGCGCAGAATTGCGCGAACAGCTTCCTTCTCCTTCCCTATCCTGCAGTTGACACCGAAAATGCTCGGGTCGTGCACGGAGGGCAGGAGCAGCCGCTGCGGAACAACAGCGCCATCGCGACGGAACGAGGGCGCGGAGCTGCGACCATACTTTTCCCGGTACTCGTCGGCAAGGCGCTGGGCGTCCTCGTCGGTGAACTTCTCACCGTCACGGTCAACGCGGCGGTGGTGCCTGGCCTCCTCCTCTGCAGCTAGCTGCTGCTCGTCGTCCGACTGGATAAACCCGTCATCGCGGGCGACCTCCTCGGCGTCCTCGGAGAGTTCCTCATCCTCGTCGTCGACCTCGGCCTCGACATCGAGGAACTGGTTGCGGCCCGATCGCTTGCGGCGTTTGCGGGACCCGACGTCCTCCTCGTCCTCGTCATCTTCTTCGTCATCGTCCTGGTCGTCGTCCTGATCGCCATCCTGATCGCCATCCTGGCCGTCGTCCTCGCCACCATCCTGGTCACCATCCTCGTTGTCGTCCTGACCATGACCACCTTCAACTTCATCATCGTCATCCTGGTCGCCGTCTTCGCCGCCGTCGTCATGACCGTCGTCACCGTCGTTGGCGCGGGCATTCCCAGCCTCGTCGCCAGCGGCACCCACGGCCTGGGAACCACCCCCAGTGTCCCCCCGCGTGCCGGGAGACGCTGGCGCCGATACGCGGCCCTCTGAATCAGACATTTGCGACCTGGTGCTCGACGTTGAGCTCTTAGGGCGCCGGTGTGTCAGCAGAGGACCGCCACGCCGGGTAACGCGAGGTCCACGTGACCAGTAAAGTTAGACGTGGCCAGGCCTCGAGACTGGCCATCATGCAGTTTCTTGTTACGCTGGTGACGCTGCTCCACGTGGCGCTGGCGCTACGCTTCAACATCGAGGCCAAACACGGTGGCAGCGCGCCACGCTGCATCCGCGATTTTGTGAGCAAGGACACGCTGGTCGTGGTGAAGGCACGTAGCACCGGGTCGTCGGGCGACGGGCAGAAACTGAGTGTCACCATCACCGATAATAAGGGCAACAAGTACGGGTTCCGGGACAACGTGGGCGAGTCGTTCACGCAGGCGTTCACGCCGAGCCAGGACGTGAGCTTCGACATCTGCTTCGTGAACACGCTCCAGCAAGGCCGCCAGGGCCACATGTCGCGGGAGGTGGATCTCGACGTTGAGATCGGTGCCTACGCGCGCGACTGGAGCGCACTGCAGGCGTCCGAGAAGCTCAAGCCGGCCGAGATCGACCTGCGCCGTGCGGACGAGGTTGCCGAAGAGCTCCAGAAGGAGCTTGAGTACCTGCGGCTGCGCGAGGAGCGCCTGCGTGACACCAACGAGTCGACGAACCGCCGCGTCAAGAACTTCTTCGTGCTGACCATATTAGCGTTCATTGGCCTGGGTGCCTGGCAGATCACTTATCTGCGCGCCTACTTCCGGTCCAAGCATATTATTTAGACGCTGCCACAGCTGCGCGAACGCCGGCCCGGGCACCGCGGGCGCACCTGTGCCCGCTGCAGTGCCTGTGGTGCCCATCCTCAGCATGGCCCGCAGATCTGCGTCGCTAGTGCGCAGACCCAGCCTTTCCGCCGTAGCCGCTAACATAGACAATGTAATTGCAGGCTCTCCTTGTGCAAGAAGCTCGAACACCTGGGCAGACCGCCTGGTAAGCTGGGGGTTGGCCTCGCTCTGGCCGCCCGGCTCCCTCGATGCCTCGCCCGACTCTTCTTCCAGACCTGGCTGGCTCCCGGGCTCAGGACCAAGCACTTCAGACACATGGTTCACAAAGTCCTCGAACGAGATCGTCCCGGTATTGTTGGGGTCCATTCGGGGGGCCAGATCCTTGGCGAGCGTGTCCGCGATCCCCAGCTCCTCCAACGCGGCTCCCAAGTCTTCTCGCGCAAGCAATGGCTCGCCATTGTCGTCAGGCGTCATATGCTCGGCAAACGCCGCGGTTACGCTGTCCAGAGACATGACGAGCCCCACCTGAAGCGACGTCCAAACGGACTTTCGAGACCTGCTGACCGAGCACTTTTCACTTGGCGACCAGCCCTGAAAATAATGAAATACTCGGTCGCCGAGCTGTCGTATGTGCGCACGTCGCTGCTGAGCACACCGCCCATTCGCCCCGATAGCCGCCTGCCCGACCAGGTGCGGCCATTCGACTCACAGGTGGATGTACTGCCCACGACCAACGGCTCGGCCTGCGTGCGCGCTAGCGACGGCAGCGAGTGTATCGTGGGCATCAAGTCCAAGGTCGTGCTGTCCCACGAAGACCTTGTCCAAGTATCTGTGGACATTGCCGGCTTCAAAGACAACGACCCGTTCCCCACTACTCTAGCGGGCACAATTCGCGAGGCGCTGGCCGCCTGCCCGGAGCTGTTTGAGGGCCTCATACTGACCCCCAAGTATGCTTTTCGTCTTTTTGTGGACTGCGTCGTTTTCTCCTATAATGCGCAGCCGCTTGGCCTGCTGTCCATGGCCGTTTTCCAGGCCCTGAAAGCGACCCGACTGCCAGTAATGCTTGCCGACCAGGCCAACATCGAGGACGCAGTTGTGGACGAGATTCCACAATTCAACGATGACTGGAGCGCGGCGAAACCGCTCTGCAGCACATGGACGCCCCCAGTGCTGTTTGTTGTGGCCATTGTTGGCGAGAACGTTTTTGTAGATCCTACTGAGGCCGAGATACAGGTTTCAGAGGCTGTTTTATGCATCACATGGAAGCACGGCGTTGTTGCCGCACCAATACGCACCGTTGACATCAGTCCGGGCCCCTATGTTGGTGCGTTTGCCAGCTCAAACGTCCTTGCTGCCTACGATCTCGTGGACCAGTGCGGGCCCAATATGGTCGGAACACTCTCGAGCTGAGCATCGAGCTGGAGCTGGGTACATGTATATATAGTTTAATGTTGGCATCTATGACCGCTGGTGGTTGTACGCGTGCACAAACACGGCCGTCGCGGTTTGTATGTTCATCGACCGCACCACGCCCAGCTGCTCTATCTCTACGCAGTAATCCAGATGTGCAAGAAGATCCCCTGGGATACCTTCGCGCTCCTTCCCGATCAGCAGCAGTGTTTTGTCGGCAAACTCGAGATTGGGTGCCAGTATCTTGCTGTTGTCAGTTTGTTCGAGTCCCACCAACGTGTACCCGGCCTTCTTTTGCTCCATCATGAACCCCTCGATCTCACTTTCCGTCACCTCCTGCATCGGCATCCATTTCTCGGCCGTCACTGCTGTGCTGCGGAACTGCGGGTTCTTGGCAAGCGTAAGGTCGTGAAAAGTGACGAGCCCAACACCCAAGGCGTCGCACAACCGGCAGATAGCGCCCATGTTGGTGGGCTTGTCGCAAAGACTGGCAACCACAATGAGACCGCTGCGCCGGCACTCTGAGCCCTTGGATGAGTCTGACTTTGTCTGAATGTTGGCTGACCGCGGATGCACACTGGCGCGAATCGTCGTTGCAGTATTCAGTGCCTGCACTGCAGCGGTCGGATTCCAGCCCTCTCCGTACTGTCCGGGCCCGAGAACTTGCTCGAAATCCTTGGCCCGAAGGTAGTCTCCAGTGACCCTACCGGTGACTCGACTGACGACACCACCGCAGATTCCTGCAAAAGTGTACTCCTTGGCAATATTCCAAACGCACTCCTGGCCCTGCTTGAAATCCTTGAAATTCTCGGCAGAAGCAGCGCATTCTGCCATCCCATCAACCAGTTTGAGCTTCTCAGGGCTTAAAAGCTCGCGCAGATGGCTGTCAGCATATATTGCATAGACCATTGCTACACTGAAGTGACGTACTGGAGCACGGTTGCTCGTTGCAAGCGGCATAACAAGGTCAAGGTAGTCGTCAAAGAACTTCTGTCCATCGGCTCGTACAAGGGTCTTTCCGTAAAGCAGCCCGACTCGACCTAGAGACGATACAAAACGAGGTTGTAAATTATTTTTCAGTGACTTGAAGAGAAAGTCCTTGACGTAGCTGGGGTGTGACTGCAGCAGGCAAGCCACTATCCATTCAATGTAAATTCGTGCGGTAGGAGAGGACTCGACATCCACAGCATATTTAAGCGAGTCCAGAACTTGTTTCGCAAACTCAGGACTCCAAAAAGGCTCCATCGCCAGCAATAACTGGTAACAGAGCACCCTCACCCGCTCCTCATTACCGTCGTGCCGCTTTGATGGGTAGAAAAGTTGAAACCTACTGGAGTCCATCAAATACCGACTTGTAGTTTCTGCATCATATCCTCGACTAAAGTAATCAAAGGCGTAAACGCGTGCCGCCTTTTCAGGGAGACCCCATGATTTACGATAAACACCATGCTGCTCGGCCAGTATACCCTCCAGTTTGTGAGAATCATGGTCCGTTTGTAGAAACGTGAATGCTGTGGCCAGCACTTTGGATACCCACTCGGCGTGGTGCTGGGAAAGGCCGTGGACTAACGGCACTAGCAGGTTGCGTCGTGAGTGGCTATGATCTATAATGTCGACAGCCAGCTTCTCCAGGGAGCTAGTTGAAGCTTTGCTGTTGACAACACGAGGATGAACAAGAACAGATATAAGGTTGAGATGGACCTGACGATCCATAGCACGTAGAGTGAATTCCCGAAGTGCGTCCCACATAACCAAGAGCATTCCACCAATACCTACCTGGTCAGCCTCCACTTGGCCTATAGTGTCCAGATAATCTTTCATACAACCTAATATCGCAATGCGTAAACCCTGGGAGTCATGTAAAAAGCATTTCTCCAAGACCGTGGCAGCGTGGGCCCAGGTTCCCGGCGAAGGGACTATCTTTCCTATCAAATGCTTCAAAACAAGCGAGTGTTTCTGTCTCTCTTCGTTATTGAGCGACGTCGTGTAGTCGCACTTGCTGTCCAGAATGTTAAATATCTGGTCTGTCTCAACAGATGATGCAAGTTGAGCAAATGCAAGATTGTCAAAAAGTTGTTTGTCGCCCATGAGCACATATTTTTTTGTTGAGATAGACTGGAGAGGAATCGCTAGGCACTTGAGGGCGTCAAAAGTAGACTCTGGCAGGTATCCCGTGTCTGCCAATTGTGACTTTGCGAGCTGTACAAGATAAGGTTGCCATTCTGGCTGGCCTCGACCGTGTTTCTCCAAGTAGCAGACGAGCTGAGGCAACTTTTCGAATTTAGCAACGGAATTATTTCCGAAAGTCCTCACTGCTAAGATAGCAGTTGAGATATAACTGTCAGGATATGCATCGACCAGAATGCGATACCATTCACCGGGGAGGCACACTGACAGCTTCTCCGTAATGGCAATATCTGGGAAACTATCGCCAAATAAGCGCACCAGTAACTCAACCCCCCTATGTGCTGGTAATGTATGTAGATCAGTACAATCCAGAAAGAGAGTTACACAGGACCCAAACAGAAGCTTGCCCATTACTTCTGACTTGAATGTTTGAAGGGCGGCAACCCCGACTGCTACCACCTTCTCGAGCTCCCGTAACGTCAATATTTGGGGTAAAAACTCCCCCAATGCTTTCACCACGACGAGTCGATTTGCTTCAAAGGAATATCGAGCGGCATGAAATTGCACCATGATCTCAAACACAAGATTCCGTGCTTGATCAACATCCAATACCTCAAGAAGATTCCCAACAAACAGCTCGACTCTCTTGGCATGCGGACATTCTTCACTGTCCGTGACTGTAAAATGATGCGCTTGCAGCACATACGGTAGCAATTGATTGGCCACAAAAGGAACGCCGTGGTTGAATACGTACATGTCGTTGCTGTGCAATCCGAGTATGGTGTAAGAAATAAAGCGCTTGATAGCATCCATATTCGAGGTCATGGCTGCTTCCAGCAGAACTATTCCCCACGACGGCGGAATGACCGAAGAGGGATCAAGAATGCTCAAAACGTCTTGGACACTGTCTTGGGTTTGATTTATGGACGTGTCAAGACAGAGAATTTCAATCAATGCAAAGTATCGAGACCACGTATTGAGGAAGGCTGGCTCTCGCTCTTTGACCCAAATCATATCGGCAAGCTCCAGATCGACGTCTATTGAATCCAAGCTGTACTCTAAGATCTTTGTGCACATTTTTGTGCACTCATATACCAAGGAACCTTTTGCAATGCCTGCTTGTAGCGTTTCCCAATAAATATTTTTTGATAGCAATTGTTGAAAAGCAGGCTTTTGCCGCCTGCTCTTGGCCAACGCAAGCCAAGACCTATAGCCTGCAGTAGGATGTGACGCCTTTATAGCCTTGCATATACAGGTCCATTCGCTGGTGGCATCTGTTAGCTTTTCACAGCGGTCAAGCCCCACTAGCAAAAGTCTGGACGCTCTATCGGCGATTTGCTCATCGAATGAGTACAAAAGCTTCCACGAAATGCTACAGATTTCCATTGGCAGGCTTATCTGCGTATCGATGGCCAACTGGATCAAGAGATCAAGGTAGCGTAGGGCTAAATTATGCAGAGCTTCATCCTCTGCGGATATGCCTGAGGCGATTTTTTCTGCGGCAATGTCAAAAAACCTTGGTCTCAGCGCTGGTATATTCAAGAGCCATGACACGAGTGCTGCTTGGGCGTTAGTATATTCTTCGTCAAAAGACTTGATGATAATATTGAAGCACATATCCAGATCGTCGGACAGCACATGGTCTCCGTAAACAGAATGGAGAGCTACAACCAAACTGGTGATCTTCGTGTTGACAGAACATGTAGTTTTAACAACTATTTGCGCGCGTAATGACGGGAGTACATCTAGTTCCCAGGTCATCTTACCGGCACATCAGCCTAATTGAAATTCTCGATCAAATTAGTTAAGCGAGTAACTAGCTCAGCGGTTGTGTACCGAAACGGTGGGACAAGGCGCCTAGAAATAAAGCGTGAAGCGAGCCAAAAGCCCTGGTACACTTGTACATGTCCACGTTTCTCCGCGACCAGCCAACCCTAAGCTGAACACCAAATCGCGTAGACACGTGATTTCCGAAAAGGGACAAGAGATGCAATGTCGCTGAATGTGCTGCCAGAGCTCGTACGCGTAATCTGTAATCTTACAATCATGCGCATAGAACTAAGACCACCTGAAAGGCAGCTTAAAACTCGCTCTCACTCCCGCCCCAACAGCAATGTCAAAGTTGTCGTTCGGGGGCGCCCGCTCCTGAATGGGGAGCAGAACGAACCGTGCCTAGTCCAGATGTCAGACACAGAGGTGACAATAACCCCTAAAGAGGGCAATTCAAGACACCAAGAGCCGAAAACGTTTGCCTTTGACCGCTGCTTCAATAGCATTGCGGAGACCAAAGGGTTCGCCGGACAAGATGATGTTTACGAGCACCTTGGGCGCGAGTTTCTGGACCACAGCTTCAAAGGCTACAATGCGTGTATTTTTGCATATGGGCAGACCGGATCAGGTAAATCGTACACCATGCTGGGGTGCGATGAGCAGCCTGGACTCATTCCTCGGATTTGCGAGGACCTTTTCCAGCGCATTGCAGACTCCCACGACTCAACAGTGACTGTGCGCATGTCATTCTGCGAGATATACAACGAACAGATCCGCGATCTTCTTTCATCTGATACTGCTGGCACAAAGTTGCGCTTGCGTGATTCTACTGATAATGGCACATATGTCGAGGGCCTCAGCGAGTTCACAGTAAAGACCGTCGCAAGTGTAATCAAATTTCTGGAGCAGGGCATGCGGGCCCGTGCTACAGCAGCCACGAAAATGAACAGCCACTCAAGTCGATCTCACGCAGTGTTTTCCCTGAACATCAAACAAATCAGGTGTACACAGGATGGGAGCACTGAAGAAAAGAAGTCGCTACTCAGGTTAGTAGATTTGGCTGGGTCTGAGAGAGCCGGCGCCACTGGAGCTACTGGAGATCGGCTTAAGGAAGGCACCAACATCAACAAGTCGCTGGTAACTCTGGGACGTGTGATATCAACGCTCGCCGAGTCTAGCGGACCAACAAATAAAGTAGTGCCCTACAGAGAGTCTGTTCTGACCCGCCTGCTGCAAGACAGCCTCGGTGGCAATTCCAAGACCGCTATGGTAGCCTGTGTGTCGCCAATCTGCTATGACCAAACACTGTCGACACTGAGGTATGCCGACCAGGCCAAGAAAATAACCACAAAAGCGCGTGTGAACCAGGATGTCCTGAGTTCGACCGATGCTGATGCCAGAATAGAAAAGATGGAGCGCGAGTTGAACTCGTTGCAGCAACAACTGGCCCACAAGGACACAGATGGACACGAGGTCAGCAAAATTTCCGCCACCGTGCGGTTCTATGAAGACCAGGCCGCAGTGCTGGAGACGCAGTGCAAAGCACTGGCTGCCCAGAACCGGGCGGTTAAGCGCCACAACCAGCTCCTGACAAGTTACTTGCGGGAGGTCACCGATAAGGGCCCAAGACTGGCCGAAACAAGAGACGCGACATCGCTCAGCGATATTGAGAGCCAATACGATTCCCTTCTGAGTGAAATCGGAAGCACCAGGACCAAGCTCAGCGAGCGAGCACGGCATTGGAATGAGGTCGTAGCAGGCTATTGAACGGGCTAGCTAAAACACATACTAAGTCGGAACACCACGAAACCAACACCATACCACACATACAGGTCGAATTGACAACCTCTCGATCGATAGCTTTTTATATATGAAATAATGACCAATTCCTACACAAGGTGCTCTTGAAGCGCTTCCCACTTACCTCATCGACGCGACATGAGCGAGAAGCCAGCAGGTAAGTACGGGGCGCAAATAGCCAACAGGAGCTAACAATGTGACCGTCAAGTCCGTCGACATGGCCGAAGAGCTGCAAGAGGTGGCCACACAGCTGGTGGTGGACGCGCTGGAAAAGTTCAGGCTCGAAAGTGATGCTGCCGCCTACATAAAAAGGGAGATGGACAGCACATTCGGAGAGGTCTGGCAGTGCATAGTGGGCTCTAGCTTTGGCTCGTTTGTCACGCACCTCCAGGGCCAGTTTCTTTACATTGACGTTGCCACAAAGTCCGTACTTTTATTTAAAACTCTTTAGCGAGCTACTACGCCCTGCTTCCCACAACGCCGTGCTGCTAAGCACGAAGCGACTGCCCCAGCTATCGTGGGCGACAGCTGTGGGAACGAGTTGCACTCACAGCAGATGATCGAACCTCGCTGCAGATAACCAACCGGTCACAAGTGAATTGATGTGTACGTATATCTATAAACTATCCTGCAGCCGCGTGTTCCTTTCGGCCACACCACCGCCCAACCGAACTGGTCGGTGACTAATCCCCCAGTTCTCGCAGAGGCTTTCTTCAGAACAGGCGGCTTAGATAAGAAGGCAACACAATGGACTTCGAGGATAATAACCCGTTCAGTGTGATCGAGGACGAGGCAATTGGGGTCCCACAGGACAAACCGCCTGCGAGGAATGACCCAACGAGGACGGACGAGAGGCACACGCCGCAGGATCTCGGCGAGATCAGCATCGTCGACGCGGGCAAGTGTCGCGAGGGGGCTAAGCGTGGCCACATAACCTACACGATCAAGGTAGGCTCCACGAATGTGCGCCGGCGCTACTCCGAGTTCGAGAGTCTCCGCCGCACGCTTCGCCGGATGTATCCTACTACCATTGTGCCGTCAATTCCCGAGAAACACAGCCTGACCGCCTATGCGGTGTCTCCGGCCCATGCCCACGAGGACGCGAGGACGATTGAGCACCGACGGCGGATGCTGTCAGTATTCCTCAACCGCTGCGCTGCGATTCCAGCTATCCGTAATAGCGTGCTCTTCGAGCGGTTTCTGGACCCCAACGCAAGCTGGTCTGAGGTGCTGACTCTCGAGCCGGTAGCAAGCGTGCCCAAGTCGCCGTTACAGGCGAGACCACTCGACTCGGGCAACTCGACGCCCGCGCATGCGTACTTGCCCATTCCGCCAAGCGGGGCGCGTCTCAAGCAGGACCCGGAACCGGACCTCCGGGAGATCGAAGCCAATGTAAAGGAGTATGAAACGCTTATTGGCTCCAGACTGGACAAAGCTGCGCGTAGGATCATGAAGCAGTACTCGTCGCTGAGCGCCGAGTGTGCTGACCTGGGCGGCCAGTTCAATGCATTTAGTCTCGAGAGTGCGCCTTCCATCGCGGCAGCAGTTGAAAAGGTGGGCCAAGCGGTCGACACGGGCTATATCTCGACCGAGACCCTGATGGAGTCTCTATTTGTTGACTTTAGTGAGCCGCTTGCAGAGAGTGTTCAGCAGGCAGCGACTGCCCGTCAGGTTCTCAAGTACCGACGATACAGGGCGCTGCAGGTCGAAATGATCAGCGACGCGCTAGCCAGCAGAACAGCCGCTCTGGCAGAGCTCGAAAAAGAGGAAACAGAGGCCCAGAGAATCAACTCAATCTTGCACGCGGACGAGCGCATCACGGCGGCGCTTTCGGGCACGTCGGGCGGTACGGAGACGCATGATGACATTGGCGCGTCTGAGACCGTGTCCGTGTCCAGTCACGACGGCAATGAGCTAAATGGACAGGGAGATACCCCTGCTGCACCTGCACCTGCGCCGGTGCCCGACTCTGCATCTGGGACGTCTCCCAGCACTGATCAAGTAAAGAGCAAGCTGTCTGCCTTCAGACTTCCCGTCTTTTCTCAGCTCAACCATGCACTTCACGGGATGATGGATGTAGACCCCGAGGCATCTCGCCGCAATAGCATTTCCAGGACTCGCGTTCAGATAAGCAATCTTGGGGCCGCCCTCGAAGTTGCCCGAGAGGATGCAGACTCTGCGACTCAGGCAGTAAGGCAAGAGCTCGAGAGATACAACAAAGGCAAGGAAGTAGACCTGAAGAAAATGGTTGAGGTGTTTATCCACTGTCACATTGAATGGGCGGAGAAGAACCTCCAGAGTTGGCAGGAGGCCCGACAAGCCATATCTTCCGCAGATTGAATCGCTGGCCCGACTGCTCATAGCCTTTACTATTACATGTCTTTATCATCACTTATTTATGCTAGGCCTTTATTAACTACTATTTATTACAGCCCCACAGAAGCTTTCACAGGTCTCCACGTCACTTGGGCACATGCATGTGGGTTAGGGCACTGCAAGTGCCGGGGGGCTTGTTTACTTTTGGGCCATTAAAGCTGTTAGCTGCAGGTGACGCTTCGCCAAACTTGCGAGGAGCAAAACTTCGATGAGTGGTGCAAGTCCAGCCCATGCCAGAATTCCTGTCGGGCCCTGCCGGGTGCGGGCCATCTATTCATGGTCGGGCGAGGACAAGAATGATTTAGGCTTTATAGAGGGCGACCTCATAGATGTTTTAAACACCGGGGACGGGGACTGGTGGACGGGAAAATTGAGGCGAAATAAGATGGTTGGCACGTTTCCCCGGAATTTCGTGACTTTTGTCAACCCGGCCCAGCGTACCGCGCCCCACCCGGACGTTGCACAACTGGCAATCAGCTCTCTTGCAAACTCAGCAGATTCCGCAGGTTCCAAAAACTCTCACAAGTCCACCGAAGAAATCCTCCATGATATCTCTATTGAGATCAGCGATGCTCTGCGAGTGGAAAAAGACCTGGATACCAAGCCCTCTGAGCTGAATCTGAAAGCATCACATTTTCAGGGCGACCACTCCTTTGATTCGCTAAACTCTATCGACGATCACTACTCTCGTGGCAAAAGCCGCTCTGAGGACAGCTTTGACGCAGAGCTTTCGCCAGCGTCCAGTATTGGAACACTTCGCGAAAACGACACTGGTGCCCCTCCAGTGCCCCCTCCACACCATGTCTTGCCCAACTCTGCACACTCATCCTTTTCGCGTCCGTTGGCCCAACCAGAAGATTCTATGCCGACTGATATTACCCACGGTAGTTTAATGAATCCAGTTGCGACATCCCCTGACCTGGAGGAAGTCCCTTTCGATCCTAAAGCATTCGCCCCTGCCTCTGGAGCAGCTGATCGGTCAGAAATTTCAAACCGAGTGACAAGCATTTCTAGTACCCGGTCCAAGTCGTTCAACCTTGGCGACACTCAGTACACACCCTTGGAACCCCGAAAATCGCGCGGTCTGGTTAAGAAGCTCTTCAAAGGCGAACTTGCAGGGCGCAATGGCCTCAGACGGAGCGCGTCGGTAAACTCCAGAGTATCTACAGCAAGCACAGGATCGCGGTTTAAAAAGTCCGTCATGTCGCCAATAAAATCTTTCGTGCATGCATTCAAGACGGGGGGTGATCTGTATCCTACCAATGACTACACTGGTGGCCGTATCCCCCTCAATGTAGCCAAAGAACGGGAGCACACAGCGGCCACCAATGCACTACTGGACCCAAAGTGGATGAATAGCCAGCGTGACTTGTACCGGTCTAAAACTATTACAGGCCACGAGATGTCACTGCGCAAACGTGCTATGGAGCTCCACGGGTTCCCGCCTGTTGATCCCCAGAACCTGATTCAGGACTCTGACGAGTACTACGACTACAACCTAGAGGACTTCACTCAGGTGGACCAGCATGTATTGTCACTCTCGAACTGGCCCCAGCTCATGACACCTGCCGTTCTCGCGAGCAGCCGAATTGGTAGAAAATTCACAGACAAAATTGAGCAGCTGCGGGCAGTGTTCATACTGTGCACTTTCCACATTGCCTATGAGCCCAGCTATTGGGCCTCAGATGAAATCACCGCGACGTCGATCAACCGTACAATGCAAACGAAACGGGCAAGTCCCCACACACTGGCGCAAATAATTGTCTCCATGTGCGGAGCCCTTGACATAGAGTGCTACGCGATCGAGGGACAATTACGCACGCCCAACGGCGACAGCATCGGGACCACTCATTGCTGGAATGCAGTTCATCTGGACGGCGAGTGGCGCTTCATTGATGCATCGCTGGCGTCGCCTACGTTTCCGGGATCTGACAGCGACGACATCGACACATTTTACTTCCTGGTTCCACCGCCACAAATGATATACACGCATATCCCAAGAGAACCCGCAGACCAGTACATATCGCCACCTCTACCCACAGCAGTGGCGGTCACACTACCTATAGCGTCCCCAGCCGCGTTCCGACTCGGGGCTCGACTGGTAGAGTATCTTCCGGGGATGGCCCACTTGAACGACTTGGAGGATTGTGAAATCAACGTGGCGCTCCAGAACCCCCTGCTGGATATAGTTGCCGATGTCGTTACGCCATGTGGCAAGGGCTCAACGTTGTCGCAGCCGTACTGGGACAACAACGAGCGCAAGTTCCGCGTTAAAGCCTACCTACCTGAAGGGGCTAGCAAAGGCACACTTAATATCTACGCTGCTGATAGGACGATAATGGCGCGGACCGCCTGTGACATGGATTTCTTGTACAGCCTGCCGCTCTGGCACCGGGGCCACAATGCTCCATTTGACTTTGTGGCCCGCTATGCGTCACCCCAAGCTGTACGCCAGGATATATACATCAAAGAGCCGCAGTGCAGGAGACTCAACGGCGGGCAAACGTACAGCTTTGTATTTGACCAACACCCCTCCAAGGGCCTTACGCCCGGTAGCGGATTCGTGCCCGTCCGGTTGGCCGTGCAGTCACCGTCGGGCCGTATAACAAAGCTCGTAAAGAAGGGCACCGACGTCAGCGACACGTGGAAAGCGACCGTACGCACCTTGGAGGTCGGCTCATGGAGAGCTGTTGTGTCCACCGATAATTCCGATGGGTGGACGCCGTTCGGCGAGTGGTTCTGCAACTGACACTTTTATTTATCATGTATTTTTTAACCGTGATCTAGATCTAGAACATGGAGATCGGCAACAGTCTATAGGGGTAGTTCCCGATCTTGTAGCGGAAAATCGCAATGTACTCGCTGTAAGTGACCAACAGGAGGGCGGCGAGGACCACCGCGAGGGTCGCCTGAGCAGTGCGGTCTGTGAGCGCCGGAACCTTGACGATGAGGCAGATGGCTGAAAAAGACATGATCGCGTAGACCACGGCCAGAATCTGGGTCTCGATGCCCAGCTGGGTAGTGAACCCCTGCTCGAAGTAGACAACGTGCCCGTTGTTCCAGCCCGTCAGGGGGGTCTTGCGGATGACGTTGAACATGTGGCCACAAATGAAGAGCAGGATGGATACCAGCGAGAGGGCGAGCCACAGCTGCTTGGAGGTCAGCAGCTTGACCAGTTTCGGCCACAGCGCGTACGAGGAAACAGCAACAACAGCCAGCGTTGCAGCGGCCTTCGCAAGCCTCTCCCAGGGGAACGGCTTCACGATGCGCACTGGGAAGCCATGGCGCGTCAGAAACTCGGCCACAAGGTCCCGCAAGTCGGTGACCCGCGAGAACGCCAACGTCTCGTGGGGCGCGTGTAGGCCCGCCGTCTGGGAGCCCTCGCTCACGGGGTACAGTAGCAGGTACGGCGCGCTATTCTGCTGCAGGGTCTCGAACGCCTTGGGGCAGTTGGCGATGTCGGCGACCACGAAGTGCAGCCCGTCGCCGTCAGGGTGCTTGGCCCGCCACGTCTGGGCGACGGCGCGCACCTCTGGGCCCAGCACATTGCAGAAGTGGCAATTGAACTGCGGACCCTCGGCAGTCAGTAGCACCATCACCGCGTAGTCGCGCGGCTGGCGGAAAATCAGCGACATGATGCGGTCGTCCGCGTGCACCACACCGTCGGGGCTGGCGATGTTGGCAACGTCGAGCGGCGCGCGCGCGTACACGCACACCGAGGCGAAGAGCAGTACAGGCCACCACAGCAGGTCGATTTTCATGGTGTCTCCACGCCAGCGTCCGTGATCACAGCTGGCAGATGTAACTTGCCAGTCTCTGTGACTAAGGCCATGGAGGACGGCCTGGTGGTGGTCCGGCAGCTGCGGAAACAATTGAGCGAGGCGTGGCGAATCAACGAGCAGCTGCTGACCCGGGTCGACCAGCTAACGCGAGCCATGCGGAAGACGGGTGCGGTGTTGCCTGCCGAGGACGAGGTGTGGGCATCTTGGGACGACGTGTTTGCGCGAACTGACAGCCGAAACCACGCGACAAGCGCAGACATGGGCCAGAGCGGAGTGCCCGGCGGGGTGCGCGTTTTTCACTGGCCGAGCCAGGGCGCGGAGCAGACGAGCGCAGGCCAAGAAGGCTCTGAGAGCGACCTCGAGACGCCAGTGCGTGACGATCGCGATTCGGGCGTTTCTGGGGACTTTAGCACACATAGCCACCGCCCAGAACCGGTTCCTAGGGACAGCAGGCATCCTAAGCGCTGGCCGAGCGGATTTGCCTCAGGCCCTTACACGATAGACCGGAGACTGCAGGACAGCAGCGAGAGTGACATTTCCGAACCAGAAGTTGGAGTCGCGGCAGGAGTTGCGGCAGAAATTGCGGCAGGAGTAGCGACAGAGGCTGCGGCCAGCGAGGATGCGGCCGCCGAGGAAGTCACCGCCAGGACAAAAGTTATGTCCGGGGAGGCGGATACTGAACAGTCTCTTGCGGCAGCATCGCAGAGCCCCAGTGCCATTTCAAGCCCCACCCAAACAGACCGTGACTCGAGCGGTACTGCGGACGTTGTGGGCCAGAAACGAACGGCACAAAAAGCCGGACTGCCGGCGTCTTTTGGTGACGCTCCATTTTTCCGGTCTCTTTCCCACGTGGTCGCGTCTGACCGTCGCGAGAAAGGTCGTCCGACGTCTGGCAGCACTGGGTCACGGCCGGGGTCCCGTCGGTCGCTCCGCAAGGTCTACTCGATAATCGAGCAGCCCAGTGACGTATCTGGGACCGTCAACGCGGACCCGCGCGCAGACATCAGCGATGTGCCAAAGCGCCTGACCCGGCAAAGCTTTCAGGTGTGATATTTATTCTATTTATTAGCGAAACGGGTGGGATTGCACAAGTCAGGATCAGGACCATCCAATTACATACGTCGTGGCTTTAGCTCAAGCGGCATCAACAACCTTCTTCAGTTCAGCAAAGCGACCCTTGTCGTGGATGCCGCACTCGGTCTTCGTCTGGCCCTTCCAGCGTCCGGAACGCTCGTCCTCACCTTCGCCCACGGGAACTGTCGAGTGAAAATCGCCCACAGACTTGTAGCCTTGGTCAAGCAGCGGGTTGTACGGGACGTGGTGCTCCTTGACGTACTCCTTGACCTCTGCAAACGACCAGTTGGCCAGCGGGTTGATTTTTACGATCCCAGACTCGTCTACCTCGATTATTGGCAGGCTTCCGCGCGCCGCCCCTTGACTGCGCCGGCGCCCTGTGAACTCAGCTCGGACTCCTAGCTCCGCCTGGGCCCGATCAAGCGGCTCCACTTTCACCAGATAGTCATAAAATACGTCATTGGACTCCCACAACGCTGGGCCGTACTTCTCGGCAAACTCCTCCCGGGTTTTCGTCTCGTTGGGAAAGTATGCATGCAGGTTCGTATTCGGGTATTTTGTTTCGACTTTTTTGACCAGATCCAACGTCTCCTGAAAGTGGTGTAATGTGTCGATGAAAATCAGCTCCACTGGGTTCTTTCTGGGATGCAGTCGCGACGTGATGTCGAGAATCACCAGCCCCGACAGGCCAAATGCGGTGGTCTGGAAAAGGCCCTTGACGTTGGCAATGGACCATTTTATGATATTCTCCGCAGACTCATTCTCGAACTTCTTGTTGAGCTCGGCAACTTCCTCTTTGGAAAACTGTGGCGTGATCGGGGCGGCCATCTAAAGTCAAGATCCGTCAAGCGGCTGAAGGTTCAGATGCAAGTGCACGTGATGTGCGTGCGCAGGTAGCGAAACGGCCGAAACGGCCGCGCGAGAGGTACTGCAGAAAAAGATTATAAACCGATTTACACAAACAGGTAATTAGAATGGTATAGATCCCACTTTGAATTAATTCCCGACACAGAACAGTCAGTTAGAAGAAATGTGTGTATGCGCGGGAGTCTTTATGGACTTCCATGCCCAGTTTGAAGTTGTTGAGCTCCTGCTTGATCTTCTGCGCCAATGTGGGGGTCAACCGGTTGCAGGTGGCCGGTTCAGGTCGTCGGTCGTAAGCGTTGCGTGCGTATGTATCAAAAACAGCGATCTGAGACGAGAAGCTGACGGTGCGTGCACCAACTTTAGGGGTCAGCAGTTGCTTGTCTGTAGAGGCAAAACCAGCATCGCCCTTGTCGAAGCAAGTTGGTTCGAGATAGCACTCCAGATCCAAGTTCAGATTCAGATTGACCTCGTCGCCGAAGCTGAAGCTGACAGGCCCGGTCGCGTTGTCCTCCGTGTCATCTTGAGTAGTAGTAGCGCTGTCGTCGCCCTTCTTGCTTCGCCGGCTGCTGCGACGGCTGAGCTTACGCTCTACGCTACCCACTGGAGCCACTGCATTGCGAATGGTCGCTATCCCTTCATCATCGAGACTGCGAGGGAACACAGTGTCGCCAACGGCCAGATCGACAGACCCCTCGTCTGCAGAGTCGGGGCCCACACTCCCCTCTGCGGTGCCCGGTAATTCTAGAGGCGGCAGTGGATTACTGCTCGGGATGGCCTTATGTCGCTCGGATTCGCGTTTCGGCTTTGGTGAAGCAGACGACGACAGACGCCGGTACGCCATATCGTTGACACGCATGCGAGGGCTATAACTAGTGCTGCTGTCTTGGCTCTTTTTGCTGGTAGTTGTGTTTGTGGATAACGCTGACCCAGAGCGAGCATGGCCATACATGCGAGGTCTCATAGCTGTACCAGTCCGCATGGAGTCTAAACCAACCTGACCGTGTCCAACTGGACTCGCGGGTGCCGAGTCCGACCAACTCTGGCGACCCTCCCAGGCATGCGTGGTGGCACTCGAAATCATGGAATCGGAGCGGCCACGATCTTGTGAACTGGAACTGATCGCTCTCGCGGCGCTGTATACAGAAAAGGTATCGGAATTATCCTTGTCCTTGCGCTTGCTTCCGAACAACGATCTTCCTCCAAGGCTGAACGACGAGCTAGAGAGCTTGGACTTCAATGAGACAGCGTCAGAGTTGTCCTTGCTTTTGCGCTTGAATAGCCCCTTGAGCTTGGCAGATACCGATCTCTTCTCTGTGGGTGTCTTCTCTTGAGCTGGTGGCTGCAATGGGTATAAACTCGCCGAGGCCGCGGTACCTGATGCAGCCGTCATACCAGCTGCATGACGCTGCTCCTGTACAGTCTGACTGGATCTCTCGCTCACTCCTATGCTCCGATTCGCTGTCGGTGAACCCAATTCCGCCGCTGAGTGATATGCGGGCTGGGGCGAACCCCCAGGGGCTGGTGGAGGTGGCGACATAGGTGCCGATAGTGGAGAGACAGGCACCGCTACTGCTGACGCCCGTTGGTCCCGGTTGATTCCTGGCTCCTCGAATATGCCGGCAGAGAACTGCGGAGGAAGAGACTGGCGATCCTGGACCCTAGGTTCCGTCACTTCGGACGACATACTATATCTCCTGAAATCCCTGTCAGAGCCGGAGGAACGAGAGACGCGGCGGGTCGACGTTCTCAGCTTAGGAAGTTCGATATGATCTGCTCCGGTGCGCGGACGAAAGTCGGACGGAAGAACCAACGGTGTGCTGGCACGGCGATGGGGCGGCGTTGCAGAGCCTTGGCGGTTCCGCAAAGGCGAAACAGATATGCTTGCCGGCCGTGAGCTTTTAGGTCGAGTATCGACATCACTGCCCTGCACTTCAGGCGTTTCGCGCTTTTTCGGTGTCAGCGAATGCTCAGGGGGGTTCGTGTCGCGTGATGCAGGTTCTACACCGGTAGAAAACTTGTGTTCTGGCGCAACATCTTTGAATTGGCTCGTCACCTTTTGGGCATCTTCAAGGGGTGACGGCATATTAGCAATGTGCGATGCAACGACAGCCAGATTCGCCTTGGTGTTGGTACCCTTGATTGAGGGCCGTTCGTCCTCGACCCACGAACTGGAGGACGAGGCAGACGTCTGCGTCGATGCAGTATCCACTTCCAGGCTCGGTGCCGTACTCGACAGGCTCGAAATGCTTACAGACGACACCTTGGCCCGGTGGTATCTATCGGGCACGGGAACAGGGGCCGTGGCCACGGCGGGGGCCTTTTGTAGGTGCTGGAGGTCGTTTTGCGACACAGACCGCGCCCGTGCAGAATACGCGTGGAGCCGTGACGCCGACTGCGCACGTCTGTGCCCAATGCCACCAATGTTGGTGCTCAGGCTCTCAGCAGACACCGAGCGGCCCCAACTTCGCTGCTGGCCCGGCATCCCGTAGATAGCCGGCGAGGCCGTCGGTAACTGCGAATGCCGTCGATTAAAGGGTTGGGCTTGTCGGTGCGGGTAATGGCACGACATAATATTAGGATCCTGCAGAGCGAGGAGATTTGATGCAAACAAGGACTGGCGCCTCGGTAGGGTCTCTGGCACTGCTGGAAAGAGACCGGCTCGAGGTGTCGAATGCCGGAATAAATAAGCTAGTTGAGGGAACCCCTAGCAGGTTTTCCGGAATCAGAGAACTGGACCCGGTGCCCTTGAGTGTCGCAGGCCAAATGAAAAAAGAGTACACAGCACTCGCACTGATGGGTGGTAATGTTGCCCACGCCGTTCCTCGAGTCTGGTTGGGCTTCGGAACAAATCGTGTTCCAAATGTGTTCCAGGCTGAGGAAAGTTGTACTAAAGGCGCAGTTACTAAGGGGAGGCTGTTCTGGCGCTGCAAGGGAGACCGGACATGCAGGGACCTGCAGGACAGAGTTTTGACCCCCAGCCAAATGGCGGGAAGCGGCGAGAGCATCGCTACTAGAGTCGAATGGCACCACTCATAAGTGGGTGTAGTACTCTGAGAGAAACCGGCGCGCCACGAGCTATCTTGAACGCTGACGCGGCCATGGTCTCGGCAGATGGTATGTGGCGCAGGCGCCAGTTTTTCGCTACTTTGGTGCCGAGATAGACAATTGGCCTGCTCGTTTTCAATTCTAGCTACGATTTGAAATTGCTGAGTTGCGTGTTCCCAGGTGGCCATGATTTTGGCGGCTCCCCTCTGCAAAAAGTTAGTGTCGTCCAGCTCACGTGAGGAGCGGAGGGGCCGCAGTCCGAAAAAGCCGCAGAATAAACTATTGGCTGCCGGAAACCTTATATTTCCCCGCCAACGTCTCAGGAGCAATCGCATCGTTCGGCAAACTGCACCCGCAGGAGCGTGCAGGGGAGATTGAAAACTTTCTTGGCCTATTTATCCAACCTTGTGTGGAACTCAGCTAGACCACGCTCTTCCTATGCCAAAACACTACAGTTGGTGTGTACCGGCAAGCGCCTAGCTTCAGCAGTGTCTCGTTGCTATATTTAGCGGTATAAGCCTTAGACCACCCCGGTGATCACCCGGGCAGGGGTACATCTGCGCTGACAACCTTCGCGTGACCGGCCGCCCCGAAGTGAAAAACGTGGTTTTCTGCCGTTATATGACGCCGCACGTATTCCTTCATTCGTGGCAATAAGGGCCGCACAAAGTGCACGTGATGTACATAGTGGGGGCTCTCTCGATTTGACAATCACATGCAGTGTCGATAAGCACCATCTGGCTGCAGAAAACACGATGCGGCTGTCACCAGGCATTTGGGGAACTAGCGGCGCTCTCATGGGCGTTATACGATGATCGTGCCTTTGTTGTGCTGCTGCAGCATCTGAGATCTGGTGTTGCCCCGCAGAGCGACGATGAAGGCAACACCTGGGAAAGGTGAGTGACGCCATAGTTGACTCAGCGCACCATTGTGGCGCACCTCCTTCGATGCAGTGGCGGCGCGAACGACAAGTCACGTGCGCGAGCCTGGAAATTTTATTATCTAATCCGGTCGCTGATTCTAACATTTTCCATGCTTCGGCGTGGGACACCGCGGTGGTCGAACCATCACTTTTTCCCCGCTGCGAGACTTATCGGTATTTTAAAGAGGTTTGAAACGCAGCTCGCTTCAAGCTCCTCGGTTTGTGACAATGAATTGCGCCGTGAAAAGCAGGAGCTAGAGACCCAGCTCAGCAAACTAAGGGTCAAAGAGGCCGAGCTCAAGCGATTCCTCAAAAGAAAGAGCGAGGAAGAAGTTCAAAAGAAAGCATCAGAGGACCTTGAATTGGCAACGAGAGCTACGGAAGATGAAATTGCGGCACTCGAGCAGGACATTACACCTGGACAGCCGAGGCCAAGATTGGGTGCAGCTCTTTTTAAGACCCCAGATCCCAAGCTGCCAAAGTCCATTCGGGACAAAATTGAATCAGTTGCATTGGTCCAGTCATTGGACAACGTCTGGTCGAGCAAAATTCACCAGCTCCAGGCTGCCAATGGGTTCAAGAATATCCCTGTGGGTGATATCGAAAAATTTCTGTCCCTTATGCCCGTCTCTGAAAGAGCGCGTAATGTAACCGCGCTGCAGCATATGGTGCGAGACGCTGGCGTTTCCACGCAGTACATTGCGGATTCGCTCATGGCAGCCTACGCAGCCAACGGCAGCTTTGAGGATGTAGAGCGCCTGCTCGCACAGTGCTCGAACCCCACTATTTATTCGTTTGGCCATGTTGCCAAGGCCCATTTTAAAGCCAAGAATTTTGGCGAAGTTGCCAAAACACTTGAGCGCATGCAAAAGATTGGTTTGGAGCCGACACTTCCTATCTACACTACTGTCGTACAAGCTTTTATTCAGGCAAGAGATTATGGAGGCGCGAGGAAAATCTTTGACAATCTCAAGTATATGTCCACGACTACACAACCAGACGTCAAGCTTTACAATGCGTTGATACTAACTGCAGCCAAGGAGCACAATGTCAACCGTGCTCTGGATCTTTATAACGAAATGCGCACAAGACCAATTGACCCGCTTGAGCCTAACCAGGAGACTCTTAATATTTTGGTTTATGCCTGCGCTAGGGACGATGCAACCCACTATAAGGCCTGGGAGTTTTTCATGCAGCTTCGGGAATCAGGTATGACACTGGGTCGAGAAAGCCTTAACGCTCTACTTTACCTATGCGGCACCACTGGAGAGCTGCTCATGGCAAGGGCTATCATCAAGCAGCTATGTTCACGACAGGAAACGTACCCTACGGACTTTGCGATCAACTGTCTGTTTTTGGCGTACCTGAACTTCAAGCCCAACCAGCCGTCGCCAGTTGTGGCCACGAAGCTAGGATCGCGGGTAAGAGAGCAGCTTCTGAAAGACACCAACACTTCTGTGGGCAGCACCACCATGCCTCCGTTTTTGCCCGTTAATAGCTTTACTCCCCATTTGGTCGTTCTAGAGGCCACCGCATTGATCAACTTCTTCTTGGACACCAACAAGCAGCTGCTACAAGTCCAGTCCCGAGCGTCTGCGTCGGCCGGCGAGTACCCGGCGGTGCTCAATTATTTCCGTATGCTCGTCCACCACGGCACTTTCCAGGAATTTCGGCAAGAGTACGATAGGTTGACCTACTTTGGAGCACACGAGGACACACCCCAGGAAATTATTGTCGAATGCGACGACGAACGGCCACTTGTCGAGCGCGATGCACAACTGTACATATTAGCCCTCAAGGCTTGTGCGAAGTTCAAGGACCTCGATTTTGCCCGAACCGTGTGGACAGAGCGCGGGAAATGGCGTAAAACAGAAGGTTTCCGGCAGCTCCCCAAAGCGCGCCGTGACAAGTCGGATATCACGTTTGCAATCGAGATGGTAGCTGTTCTTGCCGAATGCGGCGAGGTAAACGACGCTTTGCAGCTCGTACTGTCCACTACCAAGCAGATTAGATGGCGACGAACCCATCTGGACAGATTGTTAGAGGTGTGCGCCGAGCATGAGGACTTTGACACTATTCTGAAAATCAAGCATATACTCCGAGGCTATTATGAGAAAGAGCAAGCACTGCTCTCACGACCCAAAAGGCGCACCTAGCGCTAAGCCTTAAGCCTCGATTGCACTATTTTATTTGACATTTTTCTACCTTTAGATTTGCATGTGTATATTTACCGCCCAAACAGACGGCCCGTAACACTAGATACAAGACGCGATGCTATCCCCGACTGAACGCTTCCCAATATGTTATTGGCCCTGGAAAACTTGTCGCAGCGACTGAACGCAAACGTGTTGGTGGACGTCAGCACCAGCGCCAGCACTACTAAGATAAGCCACAAAAACTCGAGCTTGAGAATTGCAAACAGGCCAAGGGCCACCCAAAGGCAAGGTGCCAGATATAAGAACAGCCAGAAGCTCTGCGAGTCAATTGGGTTGATATAACGCTGAGGGTCCGCTGTCTCGAACACCCACGTCGATGTGCCCTGTTCATCAGTCTCATTCCACCAGCGGAGCCCCACAAGTAGCCGCCCCGAGATGTTCTTGACATTCCAAAAGTCTGCGGCCAGCAGCAGTGATACAATTATGAAGATAAGAATGAAGTTGGACGTGAACAGCATTCCAAATAGATAAACCGCAAGCGGCGACAGACGCAGGCCAAGGTAGAAGAGAGTAGCAATCGGATGGGATGAATCCTTAAGTCGCTCGAGCAAGGTGCGCGAGCGCCCTGGTGCTGGCCCAGCCTCTTCGCTCATAAAAGGAACCCGTCGAGCTGCTTAGTACTCGCAACTCTGCCCAAAGAGACCGCTGAGTTGTAGCTAGCGCCCTACCTTTTGTGCAGTTGAGTGTCTAGTGCTGGGGTTTGCAGTATACATCCGCCCCCGATCACCCAATCAATCTATAATACTCCCATAGTGGTTTCAGTATAGTTTAGCCGTTGTGCTCAATCTATGTTAATCTCATGTTAGTGTATCTAAAAAGTTTTGGGACCGCTGTGTAGACGTACGCACTTATTTTATAGCTGGATTCTGAGCCGGGCCCTGTGTTAATTTTTGTGGAGGTTGTGCACATCTAGTTCTCGGCGAGGTACCGTACCCTGACACTCATCAGCGTGCGAAATCCATTTCGGGAACCATTGCGGCCCTCGTGTGGCGCATATCCGAACCATCACGCAGACTGTTGAGAGCTGTTGCCTAGCTCTCTACCGAAGTCGTCACAAAGTGCCTATGTCCTGATGACTGCAATGGTTGCCTTGTAGTTATATCTACATGTCATATAAATACGTGAGAAACACTAGGTATCCTGCTCAAGCGGCCCCGTCTCGTTTGCTTCTCTGGCCCGGCGACGCGCGATGCGCGCCTGGCGCATCCGCTCGATCTCTGCTTTCAGCTCGGCCCTGTCTTTAGGGATCTGATTCAAGCGAGCCGGGTCCGGCCAGAAGTCGGGAATGTTCAGCTTATCGTGTGTATTTCTACCGACGTAGAACATAAGAAGTACGGGCATCGATACATACACTGCGAATCGGAATATTTCCAGGTTGGCGCCCTGCAGTTTGAAATTCTTCCACATTGACATTGGCACAACCGCTCGTGACTAACAACGTTTTTCCCGGGCCCTGCCAAGTTAGTAACCTACCTACTTGTTTTGAAAATGCTGGCGGACCCGGTGGTCAGCTGGCTATAGCAAGCAGGTTAGAGTAAGTGCTCTTTTCGCTAACGACATCTCGGACCTACAGATGTAGTTTGATAGTAGGGGAGCACACATTTGGCGCAATAGAGTTTTTATGTTGAATAGCTGGCTAGAAAACAAAATGAAAACTGGATATAGTTACCCTATAGGTAACACTTTGCGGAGTGCTGGTAGCGCCAGAGACTTGCGATGCTCTGCTGTCGTGCTCAAAGGCTTGTTGGAGTCCGCCGTGCAGAGTTGTACTGGCATGACCGTCTGCATGCTAGAAACACTTGCCGGCTGTAGATTGTAGGTGCATGAGGACATCCGGTCGAGTTTGTCCTCGAGAACCTGTGTCTCGCGTTTGTGGAGCGTGTACAATCGTTCCAGGGCCAGTTTGTATTCCGCGTGCTTCTGCTGGAATTCGAGGCTAGACGTGTGTACTATCGTCTGAGCAAGTGCCAGCTCTTGTGTAAGTGCCCTGACCTTTTTGCGCTCCTCGATCAAATCTTTCACTACACAGCTTGTAAGTAGCTCGTTTGTTTCTGCTGGTGCAGATAAGACCCTCCGCAGATCAGTTGTCCCTGGAGACTCCTTGTATTTAGGTACGCCTGTTGCGCGACCATATCTGGCCACTTCCTCCTTTGAAGCTTGATATAGATGTTTCATCAGCGTGCGGTGATCAACATAGTTCTGATCCTGAGGTGGTGTGCTTTGACTTTGATCTCTAGGGTTCCCTGGAGTTGACATCGGGCTCGTCCTGGGTTTGTTCCCAGCTGGGACTAGCCCCGATGTCTTTCTCAAGTGAATTTTGCGACCGGAATGCGGTAATCCATATTTATCAGGTGCCTCCCAATCCTTGTGTATCCTTGTAATGCTTACCCTTTTGAAAATTGACACTCCATCATTATCTGGTGAACTCTTAGGACCGGCCCGACATTTGGAAGACAATCGCTTATTCTCTCTCATCATGCCAAACTTCAGATCCCACTTGCTACCATGTTTGGCATTAAACTCTCTTTTTGCTTCCGCAATTTCGCCGACAGGCTCTTCAGGCTCGTCAGGTTCTTGGGTCAACGAAGGGACCTTCGGACCACCTGAATGTACCGAATTCGTCTTAGCCGTTGGAAGCTTCAGAGTGGGGCTCATCATGCTTTGCACATTTCGAATTAGCGTGAGGTTCCCAGTTTCCCAACCATTCTCGACTTTCAGATTTGAAGGCGGTTCCCTTGTTAGGTGACTTCCAAAAGACTGTTTATCGCTTGCCTCAGAATACCGGCTCGAAGTCAGTGAAACCCTGTTTGGGGCCGCAACACCCTCAGAACCGTCAACACACTCTATCGGGCGTGAAGAGGATTCGTATGTTGGTCTAGATATACACCATAGGTCTGTTTTACTAGCTCTTTTGTCATGGGATCGCCAAAGTGGTCTGTAGAGCTTCTGCAGCGGCGAGCCTGTCAAGCGCCCGCTCATTCGCCGTGCAGTCGCTCTCAGGCCTGCATCCTCGCTCGACATGGACAGGCCTGGGCTGCGATACAGCTGCATTATGATGACCCTAAGTATGTGACTGATCAAGTAGCCGCCCCTAACATTATAGGCAATTCGGAGGATGCAACAACCAAAAATAATCCGGCGTTGCACTTGCCTTTTGAAACACGTAACCCCAAGTGGGCCTAGTATCATCATTCCACTACCCGGTGCCGCAAAAAAGAGCATCCTAGCCTTAAGATAGCCGTATGCGTCCGGCACAGCAATTTCAAGCGCGATATCTACTACTCGTTTAATTTTCATAATTCTCTAAAATTTAAAATCTGAATATAATCTATTTTTTATAAAATGTTAATACTCTGTGCGTCGGCGGCATTATTATATATCGTTTACTCTATTTGTAATCTTTGGCAGTTTGTCCGAGTGGTTAAGGAGCTTCCCTGCTAAGGAAGTGGGCTTTGCCCGCGCAGGTTCGAATCCTGCAGCTGTCGTTCGTTTTTGACGTATTTCACCTTTTTATTGTATCTCACCAGGGATAGTGCCTCTGTCTAGTTGCCAAAAAATGCCCCAAGTTCATTCAACACTGTTCAGCAAGACCTAACGCACCCCTGGTTTTTATCCAATTGCCGCCAGCTTACCGTGCGTTTACTCATCTTCGACCGGCAATATTTTGTCTTCTGAGTGGAAAATGAAAAACTGCGTGGTGTTGGGCGGCAGCTCGCATCCGGAATTGGTCGAGCGGATATGCAAAAACCTCGATATCGAGCCGCTCAAAGTGGAGGCCAAAACGTTTGCAAACGGTGAGACTAGCGTGAACATTACAGAGTCTGTTAGAGACAAACAGGTGTACGTTATTCAATCAGCCAGCGGTGGGGCAAATGACAGTCTTATGGAGTTGCTTATTATGATCTCTGCTTGCAAAACGGCCTCTGCCAAGTCTGTCACAGCAGTCTTGCCATTGTTCCCATATTCTCGCCAGCCAGATATCAGAGACACATTGCGGGCACCCACCGAGGAAATGGTAGAGTCAAACGTGCCCGTTATGCCGCCAAGGTTTGAGCTGGCTCCTGCTGGATCGCCCGTTCGCCCCGGTGCCAATGCGAGCCCGGTGCGGCCAGCGTTCAGCCGCCAGGGCACTCCGTTTCATGTTACTCGCACAGGGTCCGCCACGGAGGGCACTACCCCGACCAAGGAGATTGACCTACAGTTTAATTCTGGCTACAAGTACTGGATCGCGCAGTCAGGAGCGCTGGTAGCCCTACTGCTGAGCCAAGCGGGTGCCGACCACATAATAACACTTGATCTGCACGATCCACAGTTTCAGGGATTCTTCGACATCCCGGTTGACAACTTGTACGGACGCCCCTTAATTGAGCAGTACATCATGACCCAAGTTCCCAACTACCGCGAGGCAGTCATTGTCTCGCCCGATGCCGGCGGTGCGAAAAGGGCCACGGCAATAGCAGATCACCTAGGTTTGCGGTTTGCGCTCATTCACAAGGATAGGCGCAACAATGCAACTATCCTGGTGGGCAACGTCTCTGACCGTGTCGCGATCATTATCGATGACCTCATTGATACCGGCCGCACCATCATTAGGGCCGCCAAGATTATCAAGGACAATGGCGCCCAGCAGATTTACGCTATCTGCACCCACGGACTGTTCAGCGGAAATGCGGCACAGCAGCTCAAAAAGTCCCACATTGATAAGGTTGTCGTGACGAACTCTGTGCCCCTGCAGATTCAAGGGGTGCTGGGAGATCGGTTTCAGGTCCTGGACATCTCGATGGTGTTTGCCGAGGCCATCCGACGAATCCACAATGGAGAGTCCATATCGATGCTTTTCGACCACACTGTGGGTGTTGTATAAGCGAATGCGTGTAACACTGCCGAATTTTAATGATACATAAGGCGGCTAGGGACATATTTAAAATATTTACACTTTTGTAGCCGTTTGACATGACTACGTTTGAGAATTGGCATTTGTCTTAGGAAGTTTTATAGTCCATTTTTGGGTTTTCCGGCTGGCGTTTTTTCGCCCCCAGCCACTCGCGGGCTCCCGCTAGAGCTCACCGTTGTATTGTCGCTACTTTTCCTTGTGGTGCCCGTGTCAGCCTTGCTTTGCCCGGAGCCGGAACCACTGGTATCTGTATGTGGCTCATGTTGTTTTTGAGTAAATCCGTCAGGGAGCGCCTTTCCTGGTGTGATGGATGCGAACCAAGGGTCCGCAAGGATGTCCTTCATAGTCGCACGCTTAGAGACATCTACAGTGAGCATGTGGCCAATAAGCGGTCGCGCGGCCGAAGGCAGCAGTCGTAGGAGCCTCCAGGGACCCCTGATTTGTTTGGGGTCCAGCCCAGGTGGGTCCCGTGCCCCGTCGACGTTTTGGGGGTCGGCCGCGAACATGCGGTACGAGAGGTCATCCGGACGTGGTATTTTCCATGGAAAGCGACGCAGCGTCATGCAGCAGAATACGATGGCCATGGACCAGATATCGCATGGCTGGGGGTCATACTGCCGCTTGGATAAGACCTCAGGCGCCAAATAAGGGTCCGAGCCGACAATGCCACGAGCCAGGGTTATTTTGCTCGCAAACGGATATTTGAACACAGCGGACGAGCCAAAGTCGATGAGTTTCAGTTTACCGTCGGGACTGAGCACGCAGTTATCTAGCTTCAGATCGCGGTGAGCGAGCCCCATGCCATGCAGGTAGGCCACGGCATCAACAATGTCTCGAAACGCAGCCTGAATGTGCAGGCGGCCCATCTTCCCCGACATGACAACGGAGAAGAAGTCGTAGGGCCCGTACTCCATCACCTCGTAGAACTTATCGCCCTCTTTGACGAGGTCAATTGTTTGGATTATATTCGGGTGGTGCAATGTGGCGCCCATGCAAAATTCGGCCGTGACCTGCTTGGTGTACTCGTGGAACGTCTCGTTGGGTTTCTGCGGGCGGAACTCCTTGACCGCGAACAGCATGTTATCGGAGGGCCGCTTCATGAGACGCACATTGCCTCCAGCACCAGATCCCATGACTTCGCCCAGTTTGCCATATTTCGTGATCCCACTCTCCAAGAACGGCACGGTACCAGCGTGGCCGTCAAGACTATCGGCAAGTAGCGTGTCAACCTCGGCGGCATTTGCCTGGGCCACTTGGGCCGGGGAGCTGGCAGGAGGGGTCTCGTCGCGCTGTTCTTTTTCACGCCGCTTCCGGTCCCGGCGATCGCGCCTGTGAATAAGTGGCGCCTTGAAAAACCGCCGCAAATCGTGCATTGACCCGTGCTTGAGATCCAATTGAGATGGCGAGTTCGCGGCCGACAAGGGGTGGGCAAACAGCCGAGGCGACGGGTGCGCGCTGGTCCGAGGGCTCGCGTTGGCAGATGTGGGCACCGACTGGGAACCCCGATCTACATTGCCTCGTGGCGAGTCTGCGGCTGCATTTGCAGGCGCTCCAGGCGCCTGCAAATGCGCGCCACCCGTCTCGCCATCAGGGCTCTCCGTGTGCGCCGCCGCTGTATGGTACGTATCCGGAGGAGGCGGTGTGCCATTGGAATAGCCCGTACCGCCCATCGCCGCCTCTGCTCGCCGGGTCCTGCCCTTCTTGCCGTCATGGTGATGCGAGAACAGAGAGAAGTGGAGCTTGGGGGCTCCCATCTCAGGTCGGGTCGGGTCGGTTCGTTAGCTAAGCCGGGGAGTAGGACGAACTGGCCGTCACGAAATTACCGACGGGTAGTCGGGGATTGGTTTTCTTATTTAATGTGAAATTTTTGGATTGATGTGGCTTATGTCCAAGTGGGGACTCTAGCGGGCTAAGTAGGTGGTCGAGAGTTCGGGGTGAGCCGAGGTCAGATACCACAGCATTAAATATTCAACAGTCGGCCGGGGTAAACGTCGCAATCACGCCACCGGCAACACTGGACGTCAAACGCATCCACTGTTTCATGTTGGTCGGGTTGGTTGTGGGAGGGTCCGGATGGATCACCGTGATGTCTTTGAACGTCTGGAGGAGCCGCACGAGAACGAAGGAGGTCTCTGTGAGCGCAAACTGCTGGCCCAAGCAGATCCGCGGGCCGCCGTTGAACGGCAGGAAATCCCAGGTGTGGCTAATGGTGCTCTCGTCCCAGCGGTCTGGCCGGAACTCGTTCGCGTCCTTGCCCCACAGAGTGTGATCTCGCTGCATGATGTTCACAGGATATAAGATGTTGGTGTCTTTGGGCACGAACACAGGCTTGTCGAAGTTCTTGCCCCCACCGGTAGGTAAAATGGTATCACGGATGGCCGTACGGAAGTTTACCGGTACTATGGGGTGCAGCCGCAGCACCTCGTTGATCACGTTCTGCATGTACCGGCACCGTTTCAGAGACTCGAAGCTAATGGCGTCTTCTGTGTCGCCAAACTCGGACAGCACGGCCTGCCTCAGCTGAGCGAGCACATCCTTGTGCTTGCCCAGGTAGAAAGTGATGTACGAGAGCAGCGACGCGGTCGTATCCCGGCCAGCCAGCAGAATATTGAATGCCTGATCGCGAATGGCCTTGGCATCGCGTGTCTCCTTTGTGAGCTCGTTAATGAAGATATACTGTGGGGCCTGGTCGCTCTTTTCCATGGGTCTCTCCAGAGCCTTGTTCACAAAGTGGTCCACAAAGTTGTGACACACCTTGATATTACGCCGGAACTTGAACGAGTCGGCGAGGAAGTACACAGGACCCAAAAACAGGCGCATTGCGAGGGTGTACAAGCACTGCGAGAACGAGTCTGCAAACTGCTGGCCAGTAACAAACCCGTCAGGACCGTCCACACCGCGCGAGTGCTCGCTGAGCGTATCCGCGCTGCGGCCAAACAAGAATTCGGTGGCAGTATCCATAGTCAGAAGATGATAGAGGGCCTGCACGTCCACAGTCTTGCCGTGGGTAGCCCTCTTCTCGAGCCTCGCGACCAGGAGGTTGATGTGGTCGCTAAGCGACTTCATGCGTGTCACCTGCTCTCGGCTAAACTGTGGGCGTAACAGGGCGCGCGAGTGCTTCCAGCCATCCCCGGACAAGGTAAAAACACCGTTGCCCAGCAGCTTAAAGAAGGCATTCCAGCGGAAGCCAAGCGAATAGTCTTTGAACGAGGACGCCAGGATTGCCTTGATGTTCTCGGGATCGTACGTGACTATCCACATGTCGCCCATGACCTGCTGCCGGATGGTACGGTGCTCAGGGTGGGCTTTGGCTTCAGCCTCGATAGTCTGGAGAAAAACATCGTTGTTGAAAGACTGGACCTTCCTGATCGTATCCGGAATGCCAAGTGGAAAATAATACCTTGAATGGGGAGGTTCACAACCTCGAGCACGTGCTCGATAGGCGTAGACCAAGCCGTTAACGAGCTGCAGAATATAGAGGGCTCCTAGGAGGGCGCCGAGCCCCACGAGTGTCTTCAAGATGCTGGGCGAGATCATGCCCAGTGTTAGCGATCCTGAGCGACCGAGACAAACTGACCTTTATTAAAAAGAAGCTGCAGTAAACTCCTCAGCTGCACAATGTTCCGTTTCCGTTGTCAGCAATATACCACGCAGGCCACGTACCGATCAACGACCCACCATCTATTGGCGGGCAACAGAGCTAGTGCCTCCTGGCCCCTTTACTGTTGCCCAGAATTTGTCGCATAGCCTGCCATTGTCAGATGCGTGGGGCAGTGGGCGTTAGTTGCGGTCAATCAATCTCTATCACAAGCACGTTATGCACCTCCATGCCGCTGGAAGCACCTGCCTAACCCAGTCTAACGGTTTTGGGACGACAACATCGCGACGATCTAATTACGTCAGAGGTGCCGTGTGGAAAAAAAGGTGTCGAAATTGCATAATTGCAGCCAATCGCTGTACACTTGATTTAGCTGCTAGTTATTAATGGGCTAAATTAGCCTCTAAAAAACATTCCACCATTTCGGCTTCTCTTCCGTAGAGCTGCTATCGAGATCCGTCCGGCGCAGCCCATCGAGATCGATCTCGCTAGGATACTTCCACCGCCACTGCTTATGCCACAGCGCCATTATAATGTAGGCAATTGCCGACACTGGTAGCAATACGTAGCTATCCACGAAAGCACCCGCCGTGAAAGGCGCCAACGAGGTCCATCCCTGCACGAACGCCAGAAATACGTTTGCTGCAACCCCAAAGATAGGGTTGAAAGGGTACAGCGCCGATCGGAACGGCAGCTCTTCCCTGTCGTGACCTTGAACGCGCCATGCACGGCGGAACCTAAGATGGGTCAGCGAGAGTCCTGCCCACACAATAAAAATGGAAACACCAGAGAGGTTAACAATATACGTATAGGCTTGAGTCGCACCTGTACTGATGTTCATGAGGGAAATAAATCCAAAAAGATTGGTGACAAGAATGGCGACCCACGGTACACCGAACTTATTCGTCGTGGTCAAAATTTTGGGGGCACAACCCGCGCGAGCCAGGAACAGCAATGAACGTGCGCCAATATAGATAGAAGAGTTCACCGCGGATAGACACGTGGCTAGCAGGAACGCATTGATAAGATTCTTTCCTGCATACCATCCCGCACGCTGGATCGCGATCGTCATCGGCGACTGCAGGGCTTTGCTGGCCCCACCCAGTAATGCCAGGTCATTCCAGGGCACCGTCATACCATAGAAGATGGCCGTGCCCATGTACACGAATAAAATGCGCCAAATTACTTGTCTGATGGCAAGCGGGATGGCGCGGCCGGGGTTCTTGGTCTCGGTGGCTGCCACGGCAACCGACTCGACGCCAGCATAGAACGTGGAAGCAAACACAAAAACTTCGGCCACACCACGAAACCCACTGGCAAACGCACCGGGGTCATTCCAGTAGTGAAAGCCAAAAGCATGGTGATGTGGAATGCCGCCTGAAACGTACACAATGCTGAAAATAAAAAAAGCCAGTAGGCCGCCCAGCTTGAGCAGTGCAAGCCAGAATTCAGCTTCACCGAAGGCGGCCACTCCCGCCATTTGAAAAGCCTGGAAAGCGGCCCAGAACAGCAAAAAGTAGCCGTAAATAGGAACCTTGGTGGACCAGCTCTCGAGCACCGAGCTGATGGTGTTATATTCGTTGGCGAGTACTGCAACCCACACGACAAAGTAGTTCCAGCCCACTACAAAGCAAAACGGTTTGTTCACGAAGCGGTCGGTGAGCATGAGGAACCCACCCCCACCGGGATACAGCGTGGTCATTTCACCAAGCGACTGCATGATGCTCCAGGCAATGATCCCAATGAGGCCAAACCCGATAATTAGTGCTCCTGGACCGCCCTTTGCGAGCGCACTCCCCGCACCAACGATCAGACCGGGCCCAATGATGCCAGCCAGCGCCATCATGGACAGGTGGCGTGTTCGCAGACCTCGCTTTACGCCATTTTCTTCATCATAGCTGCCGCGATTGCTGGCCACGCTGTGCACCTGGGTGTTGATTGAGGGTTCGTAGTCTTTCTTTAAATTCTCTGGAGAATTCATCAGACTATTATTGCAAAAAAAAACAGGTCTTATGTTAAGACTAGAGTAATTCGGCTGCCTTCCGGTTACTTGGGCATACGGAGGAACTTCCTATCTGCAACTATTTATCCAAAATTGACTTGTAAATTATATGCATGAGCTGATGTAAGCAATATGGTGACATCACGTGTGGTGTCGCAATGATCCTCCAGTAGACGAGATCGCCTGGAGAATGGCAGGTGGTACAACCTAGATAGGATCGGAAGGTTCCTTTGCGCCTTTTCGGTCCCCGCGTGACGTGGGTGCCACTTGACGATGCAGAGGTTAATCTGACAACCTGCAGGTGCCACTACCCTGATATGTCAAGGGAACAAGACAAGGAACACTGGGCGCCACCCTAGCTGTACAAGTGAAAACAGGTTCTTGAGGGCTTGGTGACACATTGCTCTATCTGGCAAAATCGGCTGCCCTCGTTAAGTGAGACTGCGGGCCAGGCTGAGCACCTACTGCAAGACGGGGCAGACTGCAGCTTGCTTGTGCCCGCATGTCAAGGATCAAAGATGCGTTGCCGCCTTGAAAGTGGGGCGGTTCTAGCTCAAAAAGACACAGCCTCCTGCTGGTAAGTTGTAGCCATCTAGACGATATGGCGTACGCAGCCATGACGTCATCGCAGAGCCAATCTGTCAAGTGAATAAAATAAAACACCGCTCCCGTAGAATTGGGTTTAGGCTAGACAATTATGAGCTATGTTACTCAAGTTGCGACATCTTTGTGTGGCACGATTATTCCCAAACCACCAGCTGTGTTACTCAAGTTGTGACATCTTTGTGTGGCACAATTATTCCAAACACCAATCATCCTAGTGGTACAACCATTTCTGTTGCCCCGAACTTGGTAGACTTTCAAGGTTGTGCACCATAGTACTGAAACGTCAATTTGTGACAAATGGCGTCACCACACAACTGGTTAATAGAGAAATATATACGTAGTATCCTATCTACAGCTCTTGCAGATAGCAAGAATCCTGGATCGGTTGTTAATAGTCTTTGTGACGTGCTGCGCAGCTTCTAAGTAGCAGAGAGCAAGAAAATAACGTAAAAGGCGACGTGACATTCCATGTGAAAGTCTGCAAGGGGCTCAGCTAGTTGTTTGCCAGTTTGGCCAAGTCTTATACGTTAATGCGTCAGAAGAGCGTGCTGCTGAGTAGATGGTTCTGGGTTGGCAAAATTATCGCCCAATGCTTACTCGCCTTCGGAGTTAGGGATAATTTCGGCCAGATCAAAATCAATGATCATGACGCGGCCGCGCTCTTTGCTCCATGATAGGTTGGGAATCCGGGTATCGCCATGTTCGACTCCCGCAAATCGAAGCATTGTCAAAGAGCGTTCACACTCAAATTGTTTATCTTCAACACCAGAAACTTTGTCACTCCAGAAGTCGTCACCAGCCCACAACATCAACACCATGTACCACACCATATACTCGCCAATCGGTAAGTATCCTTTCTCTAAATGGACCAATCCCAGATCCACCGGAACGATATCACCCTGAAGATTATCAAGGTGGTTATAGATGTGGCCTTCGTGCTCAAGGTTTCTTGGATGTTTCCTGCGAGAACCCTTGGCAACAAACGTATCACCGTACTGTGACAACTCTAATTTGAAGAGCAGTCCCATACGACCTTTTAGGGCTGTGACTCCAGACAGGCAAACACAATAGTTGTAGGGATCGTGGTCCAGCTGCAACTTTACTAGCTGGGTAAACAGATGAACATCAAGTGGATGGCGGTTTCCACTCTCAGATGTGCGATGCCACTGCACGTTTGGACAGTTCTCATCCAGGTTCCAGTCTCGTTTTAGGCCCGATAGACACGCTTGTGTGCAATATGGCTTCATAGGGTCACGACAGGCCGTCTCTGAGAGCTCTGTGCAATATGACTTGATAGGATCATAACAGATCGTCTGGCCCGAGCTCCCAGACTGCGCTCTCTGAATTCTTCTTTGATGTCTGTGACCGCATAATAGGTGATGACAGGAGGTGAAGAAGAGCTGATTCATAAAGTGTTTCGAAATATCGGGCAAATGCCTAATATTCTACAAGGCGTCACTATCCACTTCTCCGGAACTGGCGGACAAGCTGGTGAGCCGAGGAGTATCATGCACGCACGTATTATAATGCGAACCTGGCGGACTAGAAGAGTTTCTGCAAGGCAGCGTACGATTTCTGATAGTAATTTCTGATAGTATCGCCGGCACTGTCAGCCGGGCTACACGATGGGGAGATCCGCAGCACGATACACTATGGAGCGCAGTACGGACTCACGCAATTTATCCAGGAGACCGGATGCGCAGGACGATGGGGATGGAAAGGCAGGTTTCGATCCGAGTGGAGCAGAGCAGGCCCGAATCCGCCAGTATCGTTGTCGTTAGACTTGCCGTCCTGACTCCATCCGTTCTAATTCATAAATTATTATTCATAAATTATCACTATGCTTAGGTTTTGTCGCGAAATTGGGACGTTAAAAGGGGGCACCGGGTCAGTCCAAACATGACCGAAACTCAGGAGGACGATGAAGGGGTGATAGGAGGTTGCAAAAAGCTAGGAATGTAACGATACAGCTACATGCAAGAGTTTGATGATAAAATAGAGTGCAAGTTCAAGGCGGTGATTGAGAATAGCTCAGGAAGGAGGGGTCACGTGGTGTGGAAGGACGAACGAATTAGAAAGCAGGATCTAAGGTAGAAGTCACCTTTTGAAAGGCAATCGCAGGACAGGGATGGGGTGGGCTGGGTAGTTTGGTAGATATACAACCAATGTCATCTTTCCATGTCCAACTTTTTGCTATACGCATGATTTAGACTAAATTGAGCCGCACATGATCAATTAAGTTCCAGCAAAGAAATAGCCTATAACGAAAATATATGACTAACTGCAACTTGGATAAAACTCTGACAAACTCTGACAAGTTCGCGTGAGATGACCGAATGGGCACATGAGTGAGTTGCTCCAGCAAAGGCGTAGCTTAGGACGAGCAAAAATACGCGACGAAATGTCAAATTTGGCAATTCACTCTGACACGTGTGAGTGCCCTCAAACAACCGCTCCTGTCTAGCTGCCTAATAGAAACTGCCCAATAAAGCTGCCCATAGAATAGATACCACGCTCAATTGAATTCTTGCAGTAGGCACAGCAAAAATATACGACGAAATATCCCCAAGGGCATACCTAATTCTCAATCTGCTGGAAAGAATATGCTGGGAAATTTAGAGGCTCTCATAAAGGAAGTGGCAGCTGAAATCCACGGCGATCCATCTTGCAATCCCTCAGTTTTGCTCCGCGTGCCTAATATGCTACCAATCCTGTGTACGTTGGTCAAGTGAGGTAGCCAATGATAAATAGGTGCAATAGTGTCTAAAAGGTAAGGGCCCACGAGATGAGTCCGTCGCGAATGCCCTCCTCAGTAGGCACGTCATCGGAGTTCTTATCCACAACGGGCACAGGTGGCGGCTTAAGGTTTTCGAATCCATTTCCGCCGCGGAAAAGATCGTTGATGGTAGCAATGGGGTTCAGGTGGTACGGGGATTCCTTCATGCCCTTGAGAAAGTGTATGTAGGCCGGCTTCTCCAGCAGCCGCGACGCGGCATACGTGAGCGTGGCCTTGGAGTTAGTGGCATCCGTGACCTGGCCCAGACCAATGCCGGAGGCAATGTCCGTCTTGATTATGGGCGCCGTGAAGGGGGGTGTGACAAAGTCTGTGGGACCCTTGATTTGCTCGAGCGACAGTTGCAAGAACAGCAGGCAGTTGACACGCGAGTTGTCCAGTAGAAACGCCAGTGGCTCCGCGGGCCGGTTCACAAACTGCGCCAGGTCGAGCGACAGACTGCCCAGCGACATCTTGTCGGCGCCGGGGGGGCGCCAGAACACTTCGAGTACAATGGTGCTCGACCGCAGCCGCCGTGATGGCACTGCAATTCCGATCGTGTAGGAAAAGCTGGTGTCGTAGTCAAATACACAGCCGTGGTCCTGGATACTGGCCGAGGCAGTCTTGCCGCGGGTCTCCCGGCGCGGCGAGTCCGTCACGTTCCACCGCACCTGCAAACTGCCGGTAGTCTGCGGCACACGAGTTATCTTAGTGATATTGAGCGACACCTCGAACTTCACTCGCGAGATAATGGACGTCATGGCAGCAACTGGCCTTCCAGCGGCCTCTTTTAATTAGGTGGTTAGGGCTGCATCGCCAATGCAATGCCGGGACGTACCTGTGGCCCGGCGGCGCTGGTGCAAGCAGAATCAGTAAAATCCACGTTGTATGCCCTCGTAGTCCCCATTGCGGTGCTCTCGTCGACGCATACCTCGAAACGTGCACGACTCCGGTCATTCTGCCGACAGCCGCGGACAGCTGTCTCTGGGGCTCTCTGCGTGGTCGCTGCGTGGTCGCGGGGTCGCTGGCGGTTTCTAGGCCCGTAGCGCCCTCAGTTGCCCAACTTAGGTGCCCATTGCACAACGGGCTCCGACACGAACCGCGTCCTATCCGTGCAGGATACCGATTACAACGACATAAATACGCGCCCTCCCAATCTCACCTGCAGCATGAGCACTGATGATGGGTTGAAGCGCAAGCGGGAGGATGGCCCGGTGGTGTCGCCCGCGGAGCCTGATGTCGTTGACGAGCCCGGTGCCCGCAACGGTGGGGACGCCACGCCTAAAGAGGAGCCGGGCTTAGAGGACCCTGTCCCGATCCACAGGCTCCCTGTCATCTCAGAGCGTCCACCGCAACTTATTTATCAGAAGAAGACGGGCCTGTGTTATGATGTGCGCATGCGGTACCACTCGCGCCTAAACATCTCACCCGCGGCCTACGTGGATCCGCACCCCGAAGACCCGCGGCGCACCTTCCGTATCTACAAAATTATCGCTGAGGCCGGACTCATCACCGATCGCGCGCTCGAGGGCGTCGAGGATCTGGGGCCACTCATGGAAAAGATCCCAGCATGCCCCGCGACCCCAGAACAGCTGCTGTTGGTGCATACCCAGGACCACCTGAACTTCCTCTCGTCCACGAGCGCCATGTCCACAGACGAGCTAGTACACGAGACCGAACGTGGCGACTCGATCTACCTCAACAACGACTCGCACAGCGCAGCCCGGCTCAGCTGCGGTGGTGCCATCGAGTGCTGTCGCGCAGTGGTGGAAGGCCGCGTCAAGAACGCGCTCGCCGTGATCCGGCCGCCAGGCCACCACGCGGAACCGGGCGCCCCTGGAGGGTTCTGTCTGTTCAGCAATGTGTCGGTAGCGGCCAAGGTAATGCTGCGTGACTACCCCGAGAAGGTGCGCAAGATTGCCATTCTCGACTGGGACGTTCACCACGGCAACGGTACACAGCGCGCGTTCATGGACGACCCGCGTGTTCTGTATATCTCGCTGCACCGGTACGAGAATGGGTCTTTTTACCCAGGCTCAAAGTACGGCGGGGCCCACGTGGTGGGTGCCGGTGCGGGCGAGGGCTATACCGTCAATATCCCGTGGGAGCGCCCGGGTATGAATGATACTGACTACATAACTGCGTTCTATCGGGTTGTGATGCCAATATGCGACGAGTTTGACCCTGACCTCGTAATTGTCTCATCAGGCTTTGATGCGGCAACCGGCGACCCAATTGGCGGCTGCAATGTTTCACCCAACGGTTACGGTTACATGACCCATCTCATGAAGTCGCTAGCCCACGGTAAGCTCGTTGTGTGCCTCGAAGGCGGCTACAACCTTGACTCCATCTCCCTCTCCGCGCTCGCGGTTACCAAAGTGCTTCTGGGCGATCCACCGGGCCGCATATCCTACGCGCGACCGAACGATTCGGCAATTGATGTCATTGAGGACGTCATACAGATCCAGTCGCAGTACTGGAAGTGTCTGGGGCCCCATATCCCAGATATCCCCAGCGAGAGCACGCACAAGGGTGACGCTGGCTCCGCAAAAGGCATTTTCGACAGTTTGGCAGACGCCTTGCGCACTTCAGAATCGCGTGAGTTGTCTGCCAAATATGGCTTTGCCAGTATGCCACTCTACAGCCCTAACAAGCCTATCCAGCTAGCGAGAGACCAGATACTTGCCTCACCGGCAGTCTACGAAGCAGAGAAGCTTGTGGTTATTCTTCACGACGCCTCCACGGTTTGGGCCTATCGCGATCCTATCTCTGGCATGATCAGGCCGGGCGATAGTGTCGTTGCGAGTGCGGCCAAAAAGTACGTGGACTGGGCCATTGATAACAGGTACGGTGTGCTGGACATATCTGTACCTGGAGATGATTCTGGCAGGCCCGGCGTCAGCAACTACACAGATGTTCAGGACCTCACCACGTTTCTCTGGGATCACGCAATAAAATATTACAACGCCAAAAATATCGTGTTCATCGGAATAGGCGACGCCTACGCCGGTATCGTCCACCTTGCCGGACATCGCGAACTCCGTGATCGATGTGACGCAATCATATGCTTTCTGGAGGAAACTAGTCTCAAGCAGGTCGTGCCGGCTCTTGACGAATCCGTTATCGACTGGTTCTACCGGGTCTCGCTAATATTCGCCGGCACTGCCCACAAGTGTTGGGATGCTTCTAATCAGAAACGTATTCGCAAGCGGTTCGGTCGTGTAATAAGGTCAGACTCGAGGTATCTCTTTGAGATCGTGGTCGAGAGGTTCAACGAGAGCATCGAGTTTATTCTAGATAGCAGCTGATATGTATATTAGCTCATAAAATATGCCAGTTTGATTCAGCTCAGCTTTTCTTTGGTCGGATAAGGTTCGGGAATGGATCTTGATTGCTCAGGACAACTGTTCGCTGGGCGTGACCAATATACCCCTTTATCTGCCCACTGTAAATCAAGTTGGCCACAATAAGCTCTACGGCGTCCAACTGGACCTCCTTCTCCTGTCCACTGTCAGGAAAAACATCAAAATATCCGGCAAACTCAAAAGACCGCACCAAGTCCTCAACCAAAAGTCTATTGCTTTTTCCTAGCAGCTTCCACGTTTGCACTACAAGTCGGAGGTGGCATGTAGAAATCAGCTTTGCAAATGCCAGGTATAAGTGCCGATGGACGAGGAAAGGCCGTTTTACGTTCAAGAGGCTTTTATATTCTCTCAAGTTGCCTGCGCGACACGCTTTGCATAGCCCGTAGTATGCTTCGCGCAACCGCGGGAATTCTTCCCATGTGCTGTCCTTCGGAAATTGCCCTTGCAGTATTAGGTTGCACGGTATCAGATAAATCAAGATGGTTTCTCTCGACTTGTGTCCCTTCTTGCTGCACAGGGAGAGCGCCTTCTCCAGATACTCTGCTGCGCTCCCAAACCTCTGGTTCATGAACTCGAGCACGCCCCGGTAGTATAAAAACACGATTTGCTGCTGGACTGGGCACGCGTCCAGAGGCGGCAGTATGTGTGATACGCCTTGGATGACTTTAATGACTCCTCGCGCGAGAGAATACGCATGCAACTGGAAATATGTGCGCAGCAGTGAGTTTGCAAAATAGTATGCCGCCAACTTTTTGGACACTCCTGACTCGTCTCTGTCATTGAGGCATACTTTTAATATACCATTGACTGTTCTGGACACTTTCTCCAAGTTTTCTTTACTGTTTTGTTTATCGAGCGTCGCCATTTTTCTTAGCACATCGGCTACTGTTTCAAGCACAGGGACCACCCATGATGTGAGCCTGATGGTGCAGTTTGTGACAGCCAACACCATCTGGTTGTATTTTTCAAACGCGTCTGCAACATCCTCGCGGAATAGCGCAAACGACGATTTGATAAACAGCGTTTCTACGTCTTGCCACGGTCTCGGGCACTTTTGTATGCATGTTCTGAGAACCTCCGTTTCACTGCTGGTCTGGGCCCAGAGCGTAAATACAGGATCTAGAATCTGCAGCCTTTTCGCCAACTCACCGCCATTTTCCTCATTTACCGCTGTGTTGAATAAACCCTGATAGCTCATGGCTACAGCGCCTGGTTCTAATTAAAATGCGCTTAGTTGAACGCGTTAAACCAAGTACAAGTTTCCGGCGTCCGCTCTACAGATGTAGCATTCGATTTAAGTTGGCTGGGCTTAGTAACTGAGCTTAGCCTTTGTCCTCCAAGAACCGAATCAAACAAAGAGGCGCTAGCAAGTTAAGAAGGAAAAAAAGAAGTAGAGTAGTCCTGCGGCACTATGTCATCTGCCGTATATTACAAGTTCAAGTCTCAGAAAAAATCGCTGCGCGCCACCTTTGATGGTACAGGTATCTCAGTGTTTGATCTGAAGCGAGAAATTCTCCTCGCCAACAAACTGGAGGCCACGGCAGAAACATTCGAGCTACGCTTGACGAACCCCGATACAGGGGAAGTCTACGGTGATGATAGTGAAGTAATACCCAGATCAAGTTCTGTAGAGGCACGCAGAGTGCCAGCAAGTAGACCTGGTGGCAGGGACAGCGCGGCCAAGTATCTCAGTGGCAATTTGGTGGTAAACGGGAAAAATGCCTCCCGCCGCGAGGATATCAAACGCGCTGTGGCCGAAACGGCCCCTGTACATCCAGCTGCTGCCAGCACTGCACCTAGTGGAACTGACGAGGAAGCTATGATGGCTGCAATGTTCGCCGCCCAGGGCGAACAGTGGCAACGCACGCAGGAAGAGATGGCTGTTAAGGCCCCAGTATACAACTCGCGGGGCTGGCAGTCTGCGCCAGTTGACAAGGAACTCCCGCCAGGATATATATGCCATCGGTGTGGCCAAAAGGGACACTGGATCAACCAGTGCCCGACCTTAAATGATCCAAACTGGGAGGTAAAACGTGTGCGACGGACGACTGGCATTCCAAAATCAATGCTCAAGACCGTTGACAAGCCACTCGACTCTGATGGCGGGTCGTATATGATGAACGCCGATGGCCAGTACGTTGTTGCAGTCGCGGACGATCGTTCCTGGCAGGATTTTCAGAAAAGGACACAACAATTTGAGGCCCGGTCCAAGCGAGATATCCCAGATGAGCTCAAGGACCCTCTGACCGGGGACCTCATGGTCGATCCTGCCCGCATGCCGTGCTGTCAAAAGGTGTTCTCGGATGCGTCCATTCAAACTGCGCTGATCAACAGTGAGTTCAAATGCCCTAGCTGTGGAAAGGAGGACGTTTTTATTGACCAGCTTGTACCAGATGAGCCCACTATTAGAAAACTAAGGAGGTTCAATGCCGGTGAACCACTAGACAGCCCTGGTGATGAGCGTACTTCTGACGGTGCCGAAGGTACGAAGGATCAATCGGGTTCCACCCAGAGCGGTGGCGGCGGCAACAGTGATGGGAGCAGTGGTGGGTCGAGGTCTGCTTCTGGGCCCAGCGAGTTTGACAGCCCTGGTTCGAGTGGACGCGATAGGGGCAGTTACAGCTCGCCGGTTTCGAGCCGTGGCAGCAGCAGAAGCAGCAGCAGGGGCAGAAGCAGAAGCAGAAGCAGCAGCAGAAGCAAGAGCCCTAGTAGAAGTCCGTCTCCGAGTCCTGGACCCGGAAATGCCGCCAGCTCGATGCTTGGGGTCCCACCCATGCCCGCGATGCCGGGAATGCCTGCGATGTCTGGGATGCCTGCAATGCCTGGGTTCCCAGTTCCAGGCATGCCGCCTTTCTTCCCTTTTATGATGCCCCCCTTCGTGCCCGGTCCGCAGGCTGTCCCCACACCGCCTGCGGCCCTCTCCCTACGGTCTGGAAGCAACAGTACACGGTCGTCGATCGGATCCAACTCAGCTTCTGATTCCGACAGTGAAAGCAGTCGCTCGGACTCTGACTCGCAGGCTCGAGGTAGTTGGCGAGGTCGGAAACGACCAAGACGGGATAGCGGCGATAGGGACCGCGCGCGCAGGCGCCCTAGGGGCACCCGGCGCTCTAATGGTAATAAAAACACACGCGCCTGAATTTTTGGTTCTTTGTAGGTATCGTAGTCACGTCTATTTAAATTTGATTGCCTTTTAATCTCAACGGTCCAGCGATTAAGACGAATGATATCAGTGGCTTGGACACGCCAGTACGTAGCCCATTTAGCTTTCATATGTAGAATTTAGACATACTGCCAAAGGACTATTGAACTACTACAAACATACCAAAAAAATTCTAGCAAATTAAATTGATGATTCCAATAAAGGAGCGACCGGCGCCCTGTCATGCTGTGTATATTCGCTGAGGTAAGGTGCAAGGAGTGCGTGGAAATTACGTGTCCGAGTCTACTTCGACCAGATGAACAGTCTTAGCGCGTTTGCATCATCTGTGCAGCTAGGAGAACGCCTGTCTTTGGAGAATCTCCGGGCGGAAGGGGCGTCGCTTCGCTCGCGGCTCGCCAACGTCAAGGGTCCTCGCGACTTCTTCGACCTCAAGCGCATGTCGCGGCCAACGGGATGGGGAGACGCGCAGGGCCGTGTTGGGTTCAACCTGCGCTACTTTTCCTCCAACTACACGATCATGCTGCTGGGGCTCTGCGCGTATTCGCTTCTGACCAACCTGCTGTTGCTTTTCGTGCTGGTACTGGCAGTCGGCGGATACGTTGCCATCGCATCGCTGGGCGGCGGGGACCTGGTGCTTCCCGGCGGTGCTGTGATCACATCACAATCACTCTATATCGGCCTGGGTATCATTGCCGTGCCGCTCTTTATCATCGCGTCGCCCATCGCAACGCTATTCTGGCTGATCGGCGCAGCAGGCGTCACAATTCTCGGCCACGCGGCCCTGATGGAGAAGCCGCTGGAAAGCGAGTTTGCCGAGCAGGTCTGAGTGCCACGGGCGTGAGTCGGCCGCAGGTATGAACCGGCTCTATGTATCTATAGAGATAGCTGGCTAGAAGCCTATCTAGAACACTAATCGTAACTGCTGGGGGGTAAGAGCTGGTTAGTATCATCAGAACCACGCCCTGTCAAAGGCGTATTATCAGCAAAGTCACGTATCTTGGACTATTCTGCTGACCGTCGTGAGTTGTGGAAACATCATCTGGACACTTACCTTCAGAACAAATGGTATCATCGGAATTCAGACATATGCTTGTCAAAATTTTGTTGCATCATCAGCCGCGCGACCAAGTCGCTCGCAAAACCTAGGGGTTAGCACTCAGAAATGCATGAATGGTAGTAAAAGAGTGTCGTCAACAGGAAACCTGATTCCGACTCGTCATCTAATTCATCATTGTAACTTACCTGCACAGACGCGCCCGCGGATGCGCAGACCGCTTCGTCGCGGTAGACGACCCTTTCTTTACTATGTCTGGTTAGTGCTCAGTAACGTGGGTTTTCTAGGCCCACTAAGCGGTCTCAGTCACCATTCAGTGCCCAGTGCTATAGCTCCTCATTGCGTACCTTGGTTAGTTCTGTACATCAGGGAAAAAAAACGTTTCTCAACAGGATTTTCTGTAGTAATTCCAGCTTTGTTTTTGTCTGCATCATTTGTACTTACCTTCATAAACATCCACACAACATCGGCTGGTTAGTCTGCCTCAGTAAACACTTCTGATCATTAGCTTTCACAAACTCTAGTTTGAATATGAAGTATGATCCTCCTCGGTGACTTACTGTCAGGTGTCTAAAATTTTCTTAGTAAAATCGAGTCATGTAGCAGGCGCCGTCGCCATAGCGACGACGCCTATATAGCCTGTAATGAGCAGCAAACATGCCTGCGAGGCCACCTGCCAGGGCGCGCCCGGGGGATGTGAAAGCAGCCCTATCAGGGCCACTAGCTAACTCCCTACGCGCGCATCGTCGTCTAGCACAAGTGTTAGGAGAATACGTAAATCAGATAACAACCCTTCCCGTGAACTCAAACCCCTCGGGAACACGGAAATCGTAGTCAATTTCCGGGGCGGTATCAGCAGGGAACCAGCCGTAGGTGGCCAGGTCTACCTTGCCGTCTTCTGTCACCGGGACCTCCTGTTCCAGCGCCTCTTTGTGGTGGGCACGTGTGGACAGACTCGGGATGGCCCCATGCGCGCCAATAATGCGCCACCACGGGACATTGGTGCTATTGTAAACCATGGAGGTGTCGTTAGAGAGGTGTTTAAGCGCGTAACCCACCTGCCGGGAATTGTCAGGCTTCGCTGCCAGGTATGCAATATGCCCGTACGTTGTTACTTTCCCTCGAGGTACCTGGGTGACAAGATGGTACACCTGCAGATGGAATGCCAGCGCGTCCTCCGAACCCGCCCCGTACACTTTCATGACACACCGGTAAATCAAGGAGCGGTGCTGATGAGAATTGATCGTCGGGAGATCAAACCAAACAAAAAAACCTACCGCAAGTCGCAGCCTGTTAACTCACAGTCTGAAAGCGGAAAGCTTTCAGTTATCTTAGATTAACGCTCAGGGCTTAGTTATATGCTATAAACGCCAGAGACCCGACGAGGTATACGTCGGGTTACGCGAAGCTTCCGCACGCAGAATGCAGTAACAAGTTGACTTGTCTAGCCAAGTCTCAGGAAGAAAAGGTCCAGGCTTAGAGCTTCAACTTAGTGCGGCGCCAGTGACGGCGCTTGTAGTTCCATCGGATAGTGTTGCCGGTCATGGCCCGGACGAACATGGGCACATGTCCGGTCTGCTTGGACTTCTTTGCCAGCTTGAGCTTGGTCTTCAGGGTCTTCTGAGACGGCATGAGAGTTGAAAGAGTGGGCTCCACACCGTGAGTGGGTTACAGTCGCGGGCTAGGGCTGTTCTACGTGACTGCTACTAGGGCCAGCAAGGCTGACAAACAGGTCACTAGCTTCCAGGAGTCACGTTACCGCGTTACATAACCTAAACACGCATTCGCACTGCGGGGACGGGGCGCCCCTGCTTGACTCGTGCATGAAGTGCATGAACTGCCCCCCCTTAGAGACAGCGGGTGATAGTGCCACAGCTTCGGGTCCAACGCTCATCTGGCCGCAACACACAAACTCGCCGACAATCTTGGTGTGCAACTGTGCTGACGAATCTTACCTGTTTGGGATAATACCGCAGAAGCTTTGCAGATGCTGGCTGCTGCAATTGAAGAGGTCCAAGTAATCTGAAACATGGCGTGACTTAGACCAGCTGTGCTACCAGACTTAACGACACTGTCCCGACGCTGGGAAATAGGTACAAAAGTAAGCCTGAGACAGAGTTTCTTCGGGTGCACCAATTGATGCATTCGCTGCAATTAGGACTTGCGTAGATCTATGAAGCCGTGTATCCAAGACGGAGTGCTTTCTGCTTTCGGCATGATCGGCCGCGCTGCTCGCCACCTGTTCTGCCAGCTGATCGAGGAATAGATACCCAATTAAGGGTTAGGAACAGATGCATTACTACATTAGCGTCTCTGTTGCTAGAGTTCAACGCGCGAGTTCTCGCTACGTTGACCGGGGCTGATCATAATTTATTTTGCAACTACAACACCCACACATCTGCACACACCCACACACGCCGCTATTTTCTCGACACCGGAGCATTGCGCGCAAATGCATGCGTACACTCTGCAGCCAGCTGTGCAGGCTGGGTGGACCAGCCACCCGAATCGACTTATCAAAACGAGCGACACTGCACCTAGGGCTTCAGCTCCGGGTATATTGGGCACGATGGATGGAAGACGGGACAGGGGACCTTGCGCCTCAGGGATGGGTGGTATAGGCAGCCCAGTGTCTACTGTCTCACGGTCGGTGTCTATGCCCCAGGAGCTATATAGTGGGCAGCCGAAGGGTTCTGAGAGTCTGAGAACCCCACCACTGAAGAATGGATTGCGCCTGCTTTCCGAGAGCCGGTCTCTCAGTGGCCAGCGCGGCCAGCCTGGCATCAGCGATCTTTGTGCCGACCTGGTCATCACCGATAGCATCCAGGACGACCGACTGACTGGCGACTTGCGCTCAGTAAAGTCCTCTAATAGGCCAGGGTACGTGGCGGGTAGGGAAAGTCCAGCCTGCCAGCGTGCCCTTGGCTGCACAGACATTCTCTACCTAATATTCGGTCATTTGGACTCTATGAACGTAGTGCCTCACGAGCTGAGCCAGCGCAGGCGCAAACCCATGTCTCTCAGGCATGCACATATTATTTATGGTGACACGGCTCGCGCTGTTGAGGCTTGGGAACGGGCCAAGCGGGTTCGCACTACTACCAGTGGCAGCGGACCCGGTGCTGGTCTTTACGCATGTCTCCAGGTCAACAAGAAGTGGAGCGACGTTGCACAGCACGTTCTGGCGAAGAACATTTTCTTTAGCGAGGAACACCAATGGCGATCCTTTACGCGCAATCACGGGACGCTGGCACGCAAACCCACTCTGCTGGTGTTGCACAAACTCGTGGACGCACATCAGATAGAGCTAGAGAAGGTGATGGAGCAAGTTGGTGGAAATTTGGAGTGGCTAGAGTTTTATACATGCCCTCGAATCACGTTGACTGCAGAGCTTTTGGGCGGTGGCCGACTGACCAAGATTGTCCTTCCCGGCTGCCCTAACGTCACAGACTACACGATGGCATTGATCGCTACACACTGTCCTGCGCTCAAGCAGTTGGATCTTAGAGCTTGTGAGGAGTTGACAGATAAGGGTCTCAAGATGGTGGCTCGCCATTGCCCTGGCCTTCAGCTGGTCAACGTGGGACGCACACGAGGAGGCGAGCATATTACCTACAAGGGAATCAAGCACTTGGCAAGACTGACGGATTTGAAAACGCTTGGGGTTGCGGGGTGCCATATCGATGACCGCGCTATTTGGGAACTGGCCTTGAATAGGGGTCCCCACTTGCAGCGCCTTTCTTTAAACAATTGCCGGCTATTGACCAACGCCGGTGTGCCCAGGGTTCTCACTTATATGCCCGAGCTCAGCGTCCTTGAGATTCGTGGCTGCACTCAGATTTCAGACATGAAGCCCCTCGCCTTGTTCAAGCGGTACCGTGAGCAGCAGGGTCACCCGTCACTAATAGAAGGCTGTGAAGTCATCGAACGACGCATCCAGGTTGCCATATACTCTCTGAAACTTGAGATGTCTCAAATCATCCTCAGGGACCTGCTATCGTTTGTTAACGGTCCCGATACCGATATGTCAACTGAGGCATATGCAAGGCCCCCCCGTACGACTTCTTGACGGCAAAAGCACTAGGGTTTATGGATACCCGGAGAGGGATATTTAAACAGGACAGTGCGTGTCTCTGGACTTTGGCATCCAGCATTGTTTTCTTGGCCCAAATGCATGCTGATGGCATCCAGTATTTTTGTTTGGCCAACTGCATGCTGACGCATTAGCGTACATACTTGCATCCATAAGATAAACACCCGCACCAAATAGTCACCACGGGCCGTGGTAGTATTTCTTATTTGCCTGTGCTTGTTTGGCTCCCGTTCATCCAATGGGTACGGAAGAGTACAGGAGTCCTCTTAGGGCGTTGGAGAACAGGTGCTATGATGGCCGGCCGAAGCAGGATTCTGCCAGTCCCGACAAGCTCAGGGTCCCATCGAAGCAGCTTCGCAAAATTCGAGCATCTATGTCACACCCTTCATTGCGGTCGAATGCCCGAAGACTAAAGCCCAAACAGTCTCGGGTCGACTTGCTCGACCAGAATTTGAGCTTGTTTCCTCTGGATGACGAAATATATCTCGTTGAAAATTACTTTCCCGTGATAACCAACGAGGATACTATTGTCTTGCCAGATAGAACGCTCACGAGAGTCCAGCTTTTACGCAAGACATTCCGATGGCGCTGGCGAACTAGGGGGCTATTTTAGCATCTACTGTGGTCATTGAGCGGTCTTACCGAAACGTTTGCAGTTGTATTAAGTGGTCGTAGAAATCCTACTCGCCCAACGCGAGAAGTTTCTCGATCTCCCCCTTTTCGAACTTGGTGACTTTTCCCTGCCAGCGCTTCCCGCCGCCTCCCTTAAGGTGACTGAGAAGCTCCTGAGCCTTACTGGCGACGGCAGGAGCGTCGCTACCAGTGATGACTAGGGAGCCTCCGGAACTGCCTTGTCCACTCACAAGAACAGCTGTCCCGTCGATTTTTGGCAAACACTTTTCCACGAGACGCAGGTATTCTGCTCCCATTGTTGGCTTATGGAGCACGACGACCCTTTTGTCGCCGTTCAGACTCTGTGCAAGCGCGGCGGCTTCGAACGCGCCCAATTCTGCAATGACAGCTTTGTTCTGCGCTTGGAGATCTTTTATCCGCAAATTGAGCTGGGAGATCTTGTCTTCAATGTCGCTAGTCTGGCACGATAGCAGACTATTAATGGATCGCAGCTTCGCGTGGGAGTCTCTGCACGTGCTGAGGACTCTATTTCCAGCCAGAAAGAAGAGGCGGCTGTTCCCTTTATTGGCCACCTGGTTCAGGAGCACCACTGCTTGAATGTCCGCCGTCGTCCGCAGGTGCGTCCCGCAGCATGGGTTCTTATCAATACCGTCTATCGAAATAACCCGTAACACTCCTTTGCTCAAGTCATAATCTTCAGGCACCTTGTGATCGATACTCTGGTTCTCTTCCTCACTAGCAGTATCGGACTCGCTCTCCGGGGAAGTCGTACCACTGCTGTAGCTTAGGGTAATGGGGCGGCTTTCGCGTATCAACTTGTTGACCTCACTTTGCACGTCAACGAGCTCATTTTCGGTCAACTTTCTGGTCAGTTCAACGTAACACTGCATTGCGCCGAGACCCCATCCCAGCGTTGGCAGCTCCCACTTGTCCAGAACAGCACTGAGGAGATGCTGGCCCGTATGCTGCTGCATGTGGTCCCATCGCCGCGGCCAGTCGACGTTCAGCCTGACAGACAATCCGGGCTCCAACGGCTGATCCACAGTGTGCACGGCCAGGAGCCCCTCTCGCCGAACTTGCTTCACGGCCACGGGCACTAACTCTTCTTCCAGGACCTCGCAAGAGCCTTGATCCGAAGGCTGGCCACCTCCCTCGGGGAACAGTACAGTGTCTTGGAATTGCACATCATAGCCGTCATCTGTTTTTGTGCAGCTGTGCACCACTGTGTCGAGAGTGCGTCTATAGGGTTCGACCTGGCACCGCAGAAGCCCGACTATCGCTGGTCCTTTCGTCACCATTTTAGACGTCGATATCGACGGACAAGCGTCGAGTCGCTCTCGTGGTTGCCCGGCCAACGATGCATTGTGTAAGACCCTGAGGACGTCAACATCGTCTCCCACTTTGCATCTGATTAACTACACATGCGCAGCTAGGAAGAAAACCAACTACCGGAACAGTGTGTCTCCCTGTGCTGGGTGGGGGCGCAGAGCCCTCGGTGGGTACGCCTGCAGTCAGACGGAGTTCGCAGAGCCGAAGGTCAGATTTGGCGCAGCCCTTATCGCAGCATCCTTGCGTAACCTAGCGGTATACAAACGTGCCAGCTAGTTTGCCCTCTACTGCCATCTAGCTCTCCTCTTCCCCCATGCGCCCCGTGCTACAGCACGGCGCCGCAAGTCACGTGAACAATGACTAAGACAATCCAGTAAGCACGACTGCTGATTCATTCCTCTTTCCAGGGTGTAAAATTATGGCCGCCGATACGGCACCTGAGCCGCCATGGAATGGCGCTGATGGGGCTCGTGGTGGCTCTATGCACCAGAGAGATGGTAGCGCTTCTTACGGTGACCGGAAATACCGCCCACAGGCTGACACAGGGCCTCGGGTGCCGCCGTCACAGACACCCGCACACGATAGCCGTCCTCCACTGTCGCGCCAAGAGCGCACGGTGCGCCCGCCTCCTTGTTCAGACACGCATAAGGAGCATGACCGTACGCCGCGGCTGGACCGCCAGTACTGGGAGCATGAGCGCGGACGGGGGTTCGACGACAGGCGTTTTGACGAGCGCCGGCACGACGGCTGGTATGACAGTCGGCGCGAGGACCGCAGGTTTGACAGGCGCGATAGCAGGGACTGGGACCGCGACAGACCGGCCCGCAGGGGCCCGCGTCCGCCACGTGATTCGCGCTGGAAACCACGACGGTGGGAGCGTGAACGCAACTGGGAGCGCTGGGAGCGTGAACGAGATAGAGACCGCCCGAGGGATTGGGATCGCAGGGGTCGGGACTGGGGAAGAGACCGTGACCGGCCCCGCAGACCTGAGCGCGAGCGCGAGCGCGACCGGGACTCAGAGCGCCGCCCACGAATAGATCGACTCGTCAGACACGACTACGACGCACCGCGCAACGCGGGTGATCAGCACGTGGGTGACATGTACTCGGAGCACCCCGGTCGTGAAACCCATGAGGGCGATTGGAGACAGGGCCTACGAAACTCCCGCTCGGCGTCCCCCCAACCGGCAAACGCTGCTCCTGCACAGAATGGAAGCGTACACCCGAAAGCTGGAACGTCCGCAAAAAAACCCAACACGGATCGCACACTCCAGATAGGCGACATGTCCGAGGTAGACCACACACAGGCAGACCTCACACAGAAGATAGTCGACAAGTCCGAGGTATACCAGTCCCAGGCAGACCTCACTCAGAAGATAGTCGACAAACCCCAGGCAGACTACCCCCAGACAGACCGAGAGGCCGAGGCAGACCATGTACCTGAACCAGATTTTTCTGAGACAAGCACAGGCCCTGAGCAGCGCCAAACTAGTGGCCCGGAACAGGACTTGTCTACAAATGGAGGGGCTGAAATACCCAGCGCGTCACCTAACGAACTCGGTACAGATAGGGGCCATTCTGAGGAAGCCGGGGCCGATAAAGTCGTTGAAGAGCAGGCAGAAACAGTGACTGCACCTGCACATTCTACAGGTGTCGTCAAGTCCGAAGATTGTGTTGATGCTTCCGACGCCAAAGTATCTGGTGAACCAGTAATCGATGGAGCTAGGGTAGGTGTGTCGCAAGGATGGACTGAACCGTCTGAAACGAATGATGTGGAAATGACTACCGTCAGCGACCCTGGAGACGCCACATGCTCAAATCTGGCAACCCTAAAGGGGGACTCAGATACGAAAGAGGCAGTCACTAGTGAAGTAACCTTAGCTACAGAAAAACCAGCGGAGGTGACAGTGGCTGACAGCGGGAAGCTCGAGGGCGGTGGTTCTAATGAGATCGCAGAAAGGCCAAGTCCCCCTTTGTTGGAGAATCGAGACATACCCAACCGATCAATCACAACCGACGATTCTCCAAGCGATGCTCAGCCAAGCCTTTCAAACGGCGAAGCGCCCAAGTCGCCTGTTCAAAGGGCCGACCCTAATTCGCCTGTTCAAAAGGCGGACCCTAATAGCGACACACCAATGGAAGAGCTTGAGCCCGAGTACGTTGCGGACCTGCCCAATGTTCTGGACTCTCAGACAGCCCCGCCAGGGTTACGACTAAATCAACCGCCTCATACGCCACCCGAAGATCCCGATACGCAGTCTACTGGGCGGCTTCAACACAAACTAAATGAGCTGAGGGGTCGCTTGCCACTGATTGACTTGCCTTATCTCGAACGTCCGCAGCACAGGGACACGTATAGTGTCCCCCCTTTGTCCGCAGACATATCCTCTCGAATAATGAAGCACACCGCAAAACTCAAGTACCAGCAAAGTCAGGACCGTAAAAAGTTCAAACAACTGAACCAGAACTGGTTACAGTTCTGCGCTCGTCTGGATTCCGAGAAATCAACATCAACAGCCAAGGCCAACGGGCCCACTGCCCAGAAAGATGACGAGAATGTTGATAGACCGCAGAGACGTAACAGAAGCAATGGTGATGCTGTTCGTACCGAGGCAGAATTTATGGAAATCTTGGCTAATCTCAAGATGGAAACTGCTAGAGATCCCCTGGTCCGCGCGGAGTTGACGTCCGTGTGTATTCCTGACATGATATTTGATCCAAATCAGCGGCACCTCAAGTTTCGAGACACCAACAATCAAGTTCTAGACAAGAGCACCCTGCTCAGCCATTTGCAGCATGATGACGAGGTTGTTTTCTCACCAGAGGAGCACAAGCTATTCTCTGAGGGATATGTTCTGTACCCGAAGGAGTTCAACAAGATTGCGGAGCACATGAAGACTGGCAGAAGTTTTCACGAGTGTGTTATGCACTACTACAGAACCAAGAAAGAGGTCGACTATAAGCTCTTGCTGCACAAAAGTAAGGTACGCGGGAGGAGGGGCCGTCGTAAGAAGACTGAGAGCACTCCTCGTAGTGCCGAAAGCGAGGATGCTTCTTCCAGGGAAAAACAACTTGAAAGTCAAGCAGTTACTCCAGCAGAGTCTCCCATACCTACTGATCCCACCATTGCTGGTGGAGAGAGTGATACTTCTGGCCGTTTTGTCTCTGGACCTGTTGTTCCACAGCCTGCAGAGACAGCAATACTGCCGCGGGACGGCGAATCTATCAAGCTGCCAGAGGCAAATCATATTGTGGACGAGATGCAGGTAGATGCGAAGCTTGTTGCTAACATTTCCGCGGCGGTCGAGGCCCAGGTAAATGGTGTCGCGGGTGAGGCACCAAAGCTAGAGCGCACTGACAGCGATACTCTGCGCCAGACAGAAGGCATTGACGCGCTTGCTACATTGGCACTTGCCAGCGAATCCAGAAGTACCAAGGAACTGGACGCGCCCCAAAAGCGCCGTACTAGGAGGAAAACAGAGACCTCTGAGAAAGTCACGTCTTACTGGTCGGCTCAGGATACAAAGAAGTTCGAGCGCCTTATCGAATTATATGGGACTCACTGGGACCACATTTCCAAGCACATGGAAACTAAGAGCGTCGCGATGGTCAAAAACTACTTTAACAAGTTCAAGGAGCAGCGTGGTTACTCGGAGGTGGCGTCTAAGGCAGATTCTAAGGTCGACAAAACCGGTGTTTACCCAGTTTACGTTGGCCAAGCACCGCCTCCTCCCCTGAATGGCCCCAGTCCCGGGTTTTTCATGCCCCGACGGAAAACTGTGCCCGTTCAGTCGGCACTTCCTGAGGACCAGATCCAGGGTTCGAATTCGTCTCACGACACAACCCCGCCGAAGCCCAAGACCCAACCGGCTGCTGAGAGTCAAAGAGTGCAAAACCCAGTGACTGACGGGGAATCTCGTGGATCGACCACCGTCACTGACACCAGTGACGCCAAGGCCTCCCTTAAGCCACTGGAAATGGAACTGTCGAGACTACCGTCGCTTGCTCAAATTGCTGGTGTGAAGGAGTATCTTTTAGCACCCGTCCCTCAGTCAGCAACTGTGTCGGCCCCGGTTCCACAGTTTGCCACCACAGTCCAGCCATCGCCCACTCGCCCTATAGTTGTTCCGCGCTCGTCTCGGTTATCTGCAATACTGTCGAATGAAAACGCAGCGCTCCCACCTCTTGTCCCTCGTCCAAATTCGGATTGTGACAGCTATGGATATTCTGATCGCTATATGCCCTCTTCCTTGATCCCCACGCGGAGATACCCAGAAAGCCATGAGCGTGGAGGATCAATATGATGCCTCCAGCTCGACTCAGCGGGCTGAGTCGAGATAAGCCCAGACTTTAAGTAGCACCGTACTATTTATATTTTCTTTACATTGATCTAATACCTACTTTTAGGTTCGTACCCGTGCATATTGCTGTGCTTGCGATAACCAAGCCCCAACGGCACCCCTCCAGCTCTAATTAGAGCCCCGAATTATTTGGGCTATGTACAGAATGCTCCAAACTTTGCGGCTCGCCTCGATGGGTCTTACCGTAACTTGCGGCTTGACAATATGCCAGATGACTGCGCCTCGACCCGCATTACTTAACTTGGACTTTGGGTTGCCAAGGGACCGCGCTGTTCTGGTTGTTCTGAGCACTTATTGCTAATGTGGCAAAGATGTGTGGGTTGTTGGTCTCTTGCGGTAGTGTTGTTGTTGTCTCATCTATGCACTGCTACATCCTGGTACGACCCGACTTCCAACAAACTGAGCCACCTTTCTAAGGTGACTAGTTTGCACAGCAGTTTTTTATCCTTTGAGGACACAATAAACCTAGAGGTACAGATACCGTCTAGCTCCCACTTAACAAACCTGCGACGACGCTGGTGGGCGCTTGCGGATCCCAATGCACGAATGGATTTACATGCTCAGGTCTCCGAGGACCAGCTCATACTCGGGAGTGACTCGCGCGCATTATACTCCTTTTTGACTAGGAATTCGACCCTGGAGATTCCTGAGGACACTTTAACTTTCAAGCTGGTTCTTGAAGCTGTGCCCGAATTACAACCTCTGACTATCAATGGTCTTGAGGCCCTCGACCACGAGCCTAGCGACATCGGCGACCGTATGGTTACCACCAAGGGAACAGCCTATCGCAAATCTGTGGTTAAAAAGAACGGCAGGGAGGTGGCAAACTACAGCCCGATTGGTTGGGCCCGCATCGTTGTCTTTAACCAGACAGACGGAAATCTACACTTTCAGGGCTCTTGGCTGGTTGACGACGAGGAGCTGCTCGGGTCTCCGGCTACAACTTATCATTTGACGACTGCAGACCAGCTCTTGCCTGCGCTCAACATGCCATCCAAAAATTTTGATTCGTTTCTTAAGAGTCACGATCTCAGTGGCCGTCTGGACGAGCAAGTCGTGTGGCGGGATGTAGACAGGCGTGATGAAGCTGGGTTGCTGTCAGGATATAAAGATACGGACTTCTCTTTTTTCGACGAGCTGTCTAAGTTGCCTAGTCGCAATTTGTTCAAACGGTCCAACAGTGACAACGATACCTCGAGCACTGGCTTTTCATCAGGTCAGAATCTGGCAGCTACCGTGGGAAATACCACTGGCTGCCCAACTAAGCGTGAGGTGTCACTAGCGGGATTGGCAGTGGACTGCAACTTCCTGCAACAGTTCAACACCACGAGCACGGTCAGACTGTATCTAATTGACATGATGAACAAGGCATCGCGACTTTACGAGGATGCTTTCAATCTTACCCTTGGCTTAAAGGATATTGTGATCGTGAACTCGACAACTTGTCCGGATACCCCCACGACGGAACATCCCTGGAACTACAAGTGTGACAGCAACTCCAGCGCTATGGGGGATCGACTGGCAGCAATGTCGAAATGGCGCTCCAACCGGAGCGATGATGGCATTGCAACCTGGAGCCTGATGACCCATTGCAATTATGGTGGGGTTGTAGGATTATCATGGCTAGGAATGGTCTGCAACTCTGGCAAAGACTACGCTGGCACCAATGTGATCCACCATACGGACCTAGATTACCGAGTTATAGCCCATGAAATCGGCCACTCGTTTGGAGCGGTACACGACTGCACGGCTGATACTTGTGCGCAGCACCTTGACAGAACGTCTGGGTGCTGTCCGCTTTCTTCATCAACGTGTGATGCTGGCGGCAAGTACATTATGAATCCCAGCGCTGGTGAGGCAGAAGACTCATTCAGCAAGTGCACGCAAGGCAATATCTGCGGTGCGATGTATAGACGTACCACGAACAGCACGTGCTTGAGAACAAACACTGGTGGCCTCACTCTATATACGACAAACGTGTGCGGAAATGGCATTGTTGAGGATGGAGAGGAGTGTGATTGCGGCGGGAAGGAAGGTTGTAAAGGCAACACTTGTTGTGATCCCACCACCTGCAAGCTGACAAGCGGCTCGCAATGCGATGACCAGAACGACGAGTGTTGTAACAATTGCAAGTTCTCATCGTCAGACACACTTTGTAGATCCGCGACGGGTCCTTGCGACTACGACTTGTACTGTCCCGGAAACGGCACTGTTTGTCCTAAGGCCAAATTCAAGAAAGATGGCCAGTCGTGCAGTGTTTCGGGGCAGCAGAACTCCACCACCAAAGATCTTACGTGTATCTCTGGACACTGCACCTCTCGGGACCTGCAGTGTCAAGTTCTCATGGGCAACGGCGCAAGATCGTATGATGGCTCGACCCTTACGGCCGTCAAAGCTTGTGACCAGGACTCTTGCCAACTTTCCTGTATGGACCCCCAGTATGGAGACTCTATGTGTTTCACAACTGGGCAAAACTTTATCGACGGAACCCCTTGTCAAAAGTCTGGAAAATGCTCCAAGGGTCAATGTGTCGGTGGCAATCCACTTAGCAATCTCAATCCGTTCAGCAATAGCGGAAACAATTATTGGCGGTGGATTGTCATTGCAGCATGTGTTGTTGGCGGGTTTCTCATATTGTCCATCCTTCTAATGCTCTTTCGCCGAAGAATGCGCGGCAAACCAGGTGCCAAACTGCAAGGCGCGTACCCTGGGCCACGAAACAATCAACCACCTCCTTACGGGTATGCGGACAATCAGTATCCGCCGCGTGCCCACTTCTTCCAACCTCCACCACCCGGCTTCTATGCACCCCAACCACCGCCTCCTCGCGCAGGGGCACGGCATTGGTAGTCAGACTACTACGAAATACTTTCAAGAAAATTCAAATGAGATGCATCAGTACTTTTTATTTATAGGCAAATATTATTTGAGAACATAAGACTCCGTGTCTGCACCCCTGATTTTCACTGCCGCATGGCCTTCTGCAGCAAGTCGCGATCGACCCAAAATGCATAGCCGATAGCATGCAGGAGCTCGCGTTAAGAACCGGTGATACAGCGGAGAGTCACGCCCGCAATGATTTGCAGATGGGATTCGTCTCAGCTTTGTATATGGCTCTCCAATCTGTCTTGGTAGGTCCGACTGCAGGATACGAGCAGAGGAGAGAGGTACAAGGGTATCACGTGTGGGAACCTGGGCAATAAAATTTCGGAGCTATAGATTACCGTCAGGCGGTGGCAGTGAAGTATAAGACAAGGGTACGGCGGTTGCTTGATCGTTATCTTTTGTGTTTTATAGCTTACTTACGCGTGTGGTGCGGAAAGCTGGGCATGGCCAATGCAACCGAGCGTTCGCACCAGCAGCACAGCGTAGCTAGATCACTAAACTGGGACTTGGTCTATCGGCGGCTCTAGAACTTGTGAAACATACAATGACTGCTCATCGGCAGACTATTCTCCGTGTTCTCAAACTGTAACCTATGACAAATTTGCGCCCTGCATGCACTGCGCGTACCCCTTACCCCGCGCTGTTCTGCCATTTAATTAGCTCTCGACTCCTCGAGTAAGCCACCTTGATCGTCTGGTCGCGCCCATTTTTTTACCTTCGTCACAACGATGCCTCTTGCTCGAAGAAAGGATTGGATGTCTGAAAAGGAGAGGGAGTTCATGCCGCCTGTTGGTTTGGCGTCTGGCGGGGGCACCTTTGCACAACAATTGGACGAGGTATGTTCCAGCAGCACTTTTCAGGAGTTGTCGGAGCTCAACGGTAGCTTCCCAGTAGACGTACAGGAGCAGTATATTCAGAAACAGGCGCCGGTCCTCACATTATCGCTAGATCATCATGACACCTCGCTTGACCCTGAGAGCCTGCTAGACAGCGTCATGGTGGGCGAGCGCGCTGCGTCATGGCGCGACTCGTCCTCGTCGTCATCGTCGCTTGACTCTGTGAGCACGACCAGTGGTCTTTCGGGCCTCTCTTGGAAGATAAGGCGATCGCGTGGCGTGTACATCTGCCCCCGTCAAAACGGTGATCAAGACTTTGCCATGTCACGCGTAGAGGCCTACTCCCCCTTTTGAATCAATGACGCCGAACATGGCCGGCGCATCTTTATTCTATTTATTCTATACCTCTTATAAGAACCATATTGCCGGTTTAGCGATGCAAACAATTCATACACTAGCACTACCTACCAAAGTAAATCCAGATCTGGAAACTGGGTAAGGGTGCAGCACTTGGTGCTTAAGATCGCCTATCTCTGCGGGACCAGTGCACTGATACCTGGAGCTCTGGCGGTGCTGGACGGCCATTGATGTAGAAGGAGGGAGTGCATGAGTCTTATAATATGCCATTTAATACATAGCCGAGGATGACACCTCAGCCGTTGTGCGGTTGCAGTGCCAAAGGCCACTGAGCTGCTGCTCGCTCTATTTCCTCTTTAGGAATATAAACGGTGATCAGCATTGTTGCATTTTTGGACCGCTGCGGTACCACCATAGCTCATAATATGCCATTTAATGCATAGCCGAGGATGACACCGTAGCCGTTGTGCGGTTGCGGCGCTGAAGGCCACTGAGCAGCTGCTCGCCCTATTTTCTCTTTCGGTAAATAAACGGTGATCAGCATTGTTGCATTTTTTGGACCGCTGCGGCACCACAGCAATCTCAGCTGGATCTAGCCGCCCCTTTGGCCACAAGATAGTAGTTGGAATAGTATATGAGTTCTAAGAACGATGCGAGAGATTACACAGTTATACAGACGCCGGCTCCGACGTTTCCAGTGGGGTTCCGCCGGGGTTCAGTCGGGCGGCAGCCGTAGATTTCAGTCCAGGGTTTGCTGAAGCGAGCACATGTAGAGAAGCTTTTGTAGGGGAACCCGCCGCCCTGGCGTCGGAGGCAGCAGCTTTTGGTGGTGAAACCGACGTGCTCCGAGCGGAACTTGGACTCGCAAGTTTTAGGCTCGTGGGTGATGACACGCCCGAAACTGGGCTCAAGTTGGGGCTTTCTGGCACCTTTGGGTGGGCAACTATGGCGAGACCAGCACGCGGAGAGTATTGCTGCTGCTGACCCATTGGCGACCGGAACGAGCGTCTAGGGGTCAGTTTAGAAGTGTTTTGTGGGACCCGCTCGCTCGATTCTGACGGGCATAGCGAAAGAAGGCTGATAGAGGAGGATGACGGGGCAACGACAGGAAATGCAATTGTGCTGCTTTCATGGCAAGGAGAGATAGGTGCTATTGTTGGTGACGCAAGACCAATTTCAACTTGAGTCATAGTGTACTTTGAGAAAAACCAAAAGACATGTGTCGTGGTGTTTGTTTGTTGTCTTAGCTGTGCTGTGGGGAAGTAAGTCAGCGAGCGATTATCACTAATCTGATGAGCAGTTAGTCGTGCTGGTGGGGATACAAGTTCAGGCAACACAGGTGCCGGAAACGTAGCGCTAAGGATGCTGGAGCCAAAAGCCGACAGGGCTAGTGTGACTGGTGGGCCGTCGCCAGTCGTGCAGCTGTCAATAAACGCCTATACTCGTATCTTGCACAAGGCACTACAGAATACTAGCGGTGTTGTCCCCTTTTCAATCTCCTGTTCAATTTCTGTTCAGTCTCTAGCTCACTTTTGCATATACATTGTAGGCAGGCACTCATCGCAGACCAAAAAATATAGAAAGCTGCAGGATTTCTAATCATCGATTTTTCAGGTTATGTCGCAGGAACAGCAGGAGCCGGACAAGGAAGACACTTTTCTCGAAACCTCTGAAATCGCCGAGGTTGTGGGAGATGAGGGTGCTGACGGCGAGCCGTCTGACGAGGAGATGGACCAGGTTGAGATCGATTTGAGCAACAATTCGTCGTCCTATTTCGATAGACACAGTGATTCAGTGTACCTGGTCGAGTCGCATCCCACGTTGCCGCTTGCTGTAACTGGAGGCGGAGATAACATGGCATATTTATGGACGACACACGCAAACCCGAGCAAACTGGCTGCTGAGCTCACAGGACATGGCGAGTCGGTGATCGCTGGCGGTTTCACGGCGGATGGCAACTACGTTGTCACGGGCGACATGGCAGGACACCTGCGGGTATGGAAAGCAAAGAGTGGTGGCGAAAGGTGGGAGTTCTACACCGGCGTCCACGAGGTCGACGAGATCGTCTGGATCACCTTCCATCCGTCGCTGCCTGTCTTCGCGGTGGGCGCACAGGATGGTACCGTGTGGGTCTACGAAGTTGCGCCCAAGTTCACGAACCTGGCTGTCCTTGCTGCCCACAGCAGCCAAACCAACAACGGCATCTTTGTCAACAGCGATGATGAGGACCAGCTCACTCTGGTGACGGTGTCTGAAGATGCCACAATAATATGCTGGAACGTGTACCAGTCGCAGGCCGTGTACACACTCGGTCCAATTGAGCTCCATGGCGAGCACCCGTGGGTTTCGGTAACGTCCTCGCCTTCCAGCAAGTCGTTCGCCGCTGGCTCGCTGGATGGGTTCCTGGTTATCGTGAAAGTCGAGGACGGCACGGTGTTGCAGTGCATTGACACCGCCGACGAGGGCACCGAGGAAGACGCACGCAGCATAGAGGGAATTTCGTGGTCGGACAAGGTGAATCTCGTGGCGGTCGGCAACGTTGAGGGAGTGGTCAAGCTATATGACGTTTCCAACTGGCGCGTACGCAGTACAATCCACACGGGCGCAGCAGTCACCAAACTCCAGTTTATTCCAGGCTCTAAGAATCTGGTTACCTCGGACATGGACGGCACCGTGGCCGTGTGGGATGCGCTTAGCGGTGCCAAGGTGTGGGAGAGCCAGGGCCATAGCGGCGGTATCCTGGGCTTTGCGGGCCAGAACAACTACCAGCGCATAATCACCGCCGGGGACGAGGGCGTGTCCCTGGTGTTTGAGACGACTAGTTCATAGACACGTTACATCATATACTACGTTACGTTCGCTGTTGCATCAGGGGTACTCGCTGAGCCCGTTGGCGTGCTCCTTGTCGAGGAGCTTACCGAGCAGCCCGTGCGAGCCGTGGGTGTTCAAGGCAGCCTTGACCTGTTTCTCGACGAGCTTACCCATGAGATCCACTTCCACGTTGATGGTGTCGCCCACCTTCTTCGCAGCCACCACGACCTTTTCCTGGGTATAGGCAATCAGCATCACCGAAAATGTGCCCTTCTCGTCATCGACAGCAGTGATAGTGAGAGAGGTACCGTCGAGGGCTATGAACCCTTTCACAACAATGTAGACCATGACCGACTGGTCCCGCGGCTTGAATGTGAACCGCAGAGAGTTCCCGTCGGGAATGATACTGACAATATCGGCGACGGTATCGACATGGCCCTGCACGAAATGGCCACCAAACCGCACGTGCCCGCTCACTGCGCGCTCCAGGTTGACCCGACTGCCCTTGGCGAGCGCACCAAGATCCGTGCGCTCGAGCGTCTCCGGGGCAATCCCGACCTTGAACTGTTGGGAACTGAACTCGGTGACGGTCAGACAGACCCCGTTGACGGCGATTGAATCACCCAGGTGGCAGTCTGTGAGGATTTCTGCGCAGTCATCGATCGTCAGCGACACACCATTCCCGCCCGATTCAGTGGTGTCCTGCTGGTTTACTGCAGCGACAGTCCCAATGGCCTCGACAATCCCGGTGAACATGTTTGTGCCTTGTAAAATTCAGGTACGACCGAAACGTCGTGTGACAGCAGTCGATCGGGTTTAGGTAAGGCAGCGCTTTTTTGTCACGGAAAAATATCAATACGACGCCTTACCTAAGGGTCCAGCTAGGGCCTGTCATCCTCGCAGCCGCCAGCAAAAGCCGGAGTTCGATGTTCCCTCCTCTGAAAAATGACCTCATTCTGAGGACCGCCCGGGGAGAGAAGGTGGAGCGGCCACCTGTGTGGATCATGCGCCAAGCGGGCCGCTACCTGCCCGAGTACATTGCGTACAAAGGCAAGGACGACTTTTTTGAGCTGTGCCGCAACCCGGAAAAGGCTGCAACCATCACAATCCAGCCAATCGACCACTATCCTGGCCTGCTAGATGCCGCGATCATTTTCAGCGACATTTTGGTGGTCCCCCAGGCACTGGGCATGACGGTAGAAATGAAGGAGAATGTGGGTCCCCACTTTCCCGAGCCACTTCGAGACCCCAAGGACATTTCGCGGCTCAACATGCATCCGGATGTTGCCAAGGAGCTTGATTGGGCCTTCAAGTCGATCACCTTGACGCGCGAGCGACTTGAGGGCCGAGTGCCGCTACTCGGGTTCTGTGGTGCACCGTGGACGCTCCTGGTGTACATGGTCGAAGGAGGCGGCTCCAAAATGTACAGATTTGTCCGCACGTGGCTCTACAAGTACCCCAATGATGCCCACAAGGTGCTGCGGCTGCTCACCGACACGTGTGTCGAGTTCCTGGCTCTGCAAGTCAAGGCGGGCGCCCAGATGGTACAGATTTTCGACTCTTGGGCCGGTGAGCTGGGGCCTCGCGAGTTCCGCGAGTTCTCGCTGCCATACTTGAAGGAGATCGCAGCAAGGGTGCCAGGACGTCTGCAAGCGCTAGGTCTGGAACCGGTGCCCATGACGGTCTTCGCCAAAGGTGCGTGGTACGCTATCAACGAGCTTTGCGACACCAAGTACAACACCATATCTGTGGACTGGCTGCATGATCCCAAAGAGCTGTGCGCCTTGGTCGAGGGTAGAAAAGTCCTGCAGGGCAACCTAGACCCGGGTGTGATCTACGGCTCGAAGGAGGTCATCCGCTGCAAGACCAAGGAGATGATCGAGGGCTTTGGTGGCGGCAAGCAAAATTATATTGTAAACTTGGGCCACGGAACCCAGCCGTTCATGGACCCCGAGAACGTGGGCTGTTTCCTGGAGGCAGTTCGCGAGTTTGGAGCGAAGTAGGATATATAGCCTAAACCCATGTGCGTCATTCACCTGCGTGTGACGCCGGGGAGTTGGTGCCAGGTGGCCACGGCTATATGGACTGACTTATTAGATGAGCTGCGTGGCAGGGGCCTGCACAGATGCTTTTAGTCTTTATAAATAGCAGGGAGCAGGGGCCTGCACGGATGCTTTTAGTCTTTATAAATAGCAGGGAGCAGGGCGCTCACAAGCGCCTGTTTACGAGATTATCGCGACACATCAAGACCTCGGCTTCGAACTCGCTCAACGCTCTCGACTCGTACCTGCCGAAAATGAGGCCTATCAGCCCGTTCACGGTTGCTGGGACCATCACCAGGACCGCCACAAAGATGAAGATAAAACCCACGTATGCGCGATTGTGAGCAGCTGCGAACCAAACGGCAACAAGTAGACCGATTACCACTAGCACAGCTAGAACAAAGGAATTAAGGCGCCAGCTTGCTTGCCACCGTGACACGGGGCGATATTGAGTAATTAGGAACAGGACCTCGTCATAGAGCTTGGCTAGGTCCTGGGGGCTGTCCCCCGTGGCTGGCAAATCTTTCGGTTCGTGCACGTCGAAGCTGCCCTCGATGCCAAAGTGGTCAGAGAGCGAGCCCACGCCTGGTTCAGGCTCAACAAAGGTGGGCTGGCACGCAACAACCGAGGCAGTACTGGGGTCATAAAAGATATAATCTAGCCTAGTTGCTGATTCCAGAGGGTAGTGAGCACGCCAAGTGTTGAGCTGCGAGTTGCTTGTGACGCCAGCTTGCTCGATCTGCTCCTGCGGGGTAAGCGACTTCATATCTCCAGAGAACTCGCCGTGGCGCTCAACCCACGCGTCGGCAAGATAGCCGACATTTTTGAATAGCTGGTACTGCACGGACTGCGGCTTCGAGTTGAAGTCACCCACGGCAAACGTCACATGTCCACATGCTTTTGCCCTCGCGGCAAGCTGCGCTATGTTCCACGCTTGTGCCGTACGGTGACATGTATAGGCGGCGTCGCCAGAGCCGTAGGGAGCGTGCATGTGCGAATTGAGCACCTCGATCTTCCGTCCGGACGGATGTACAATGACGCAGCTTGCCACACCTTTGCCAACATACCAGTCACCGCGATGTATCGCAGAGGGCCATCCGTTTATGGGAAATGTGAAAAGGAACGAGGATTCGATCGGCCAACGGCTGAACACTGTGAGCCCAGGCCCCGTGATGATCCCAGAGTAAAAGTGACGGTAGAACGGAAGTGTAGAAAACAGTGATGTCCTGATAACCTCGAAGTCATCCTCTACCCAGAGCTCTTGGAGCGCGATGATGTCGTACGACTTGGTGCTGCCCAGGCGTCCAGCTATAGCATGTAGCCGCTCCAGCCGGTGCTTTGACACGAACTTTAGACCCCAGCAGTTAAGACTAAGAAAACGCACGCGAGACTCACCTTGCAATTCGTCAGGGCCGGTGCTCGCCCGCGGAGCGCTGCTGCTCATGTATGTGTCTTGTTTATTATTGCAGCGCACCTGTCGCTTCGTAATCAGCCGGTTGCAGATATTTTTGGAACGTGAACCGCCTTGGGGGAGTCCTAACTTATTTTTCTACACTCGAACTGCTCTTTCGAAAACTTAGCCATCCTCTTTATTTGGCTTTTATATTTGGCTTTTATATTTGGCCATACTGCTGTCGAGTCCTTTGGGACCTTCCTGAACGCTTCCTTACATTTTTCCGTCGTTTTGCTTACCATCTGCACTCTAGAACTGGTTCAACGAAAAGCCGAGACACTAACGCGGGAACTTTGTAATTGTTTTCCTGTTTTTATTAAAACTATCGACCCAAACGCACTGTCCCAAAGGCATTGTAGCTGCCACAGCATGTGACGACGGTGACTAATTGACAAGACCGTTCAGCCGCACATTGGTGTTAAAAGGTGTTTAAAGGGCCTCGTCGTGATAGCAGGATAGGGCCCTTATAACGTCAGAACATCTACCACCTGGTATACACACAGTGCAGTGTCTTTATGCAGCTATCGACTGCTGACACATGCCGCCCACAGAACCTGAAACCCCGATCATTACCGACTGCATCGGTGCGGAGAAACATGCCCCTAACCTCTGGACCATGTGCAGTAGCACATTAGCCGCCAAAAATAAACCACATTATTGTTTTTTATAGTCGCCCGCAAATGCACGTGGCTTGCATAATGAGATAAGCTTGTGCCCCACTTGCCCCATAGGTGGCCAATTGAAATATTCGCATAGCTACTGGGCGACAGTCCATAGACTTGTCAGATACCGCGTGGCTACAATGAAGGGATTACAGGTCACGGACTGTAGCCTGACCCCTGTTTTAGTTTCTGGGACCGCGTAGTGGTACTCTTATGCAGTCCTAAGCCTCATGCAACTTGTCACGAGTGGTGTTTTTGGCAACGGCCGATAAGTAGTCTGCACCAGATCAGGTCGTTTCACGGCCAGCAAAAGCGGTTCATTAAAAAACGTCAGTTGCTCTCATTTGGCAACGTGACAAAAGTCAATATATGGGCCAACGACATAACCGGCCTTGCATGACCCTATGCCCGGGCAAGGGCAGGAGCCAGGCAGCTTGCTGGTGGCCAAGCGGATTCGAGGCGGCAAAGATGATGGCAAGTGGCACAACCAAAAAACAACCGCACACTCGAAGCATAAGAGGTCGTTTCCGGCCCTCAAAGAAGCGAATACAGCTGCTACCCCTCACTCCTTTGTTTGATTGCCCATTGAGATTGATATGCGCTGCGCTTAGTCAAAATAGACTTAGTACCTGCAGACAAGAAATAGTCTGTTTTAGTCTCCACAGTAGATAAGCCGGGCACGATCAACCTCCGGAGGTATTTTGATAGGAACGCCACATACGCCCTGGGCTCAAGTTACGCGTGTATCGGTTAGATCTCTGTGAATCTAAACCATCTTGACGACATCACTCCTAGTTAATGGTTCTCATAGAGGGTCACAAATATGCCTGTGAGCGCTGTGTCCGCGGCCACAGAGTATCTCAATGCATGCACACAGACCAGTGTCTCATAAGGATCAAGCCAAAGGGGCGCCCGACAACACACTGCACCCATTGTCGGGAAACCCGCCGCACAAACTCAAAAAACGTACAAACCAGGTGTACCTGCGAGCAGGGCAAGTTTGGAACATCTAAAGGCCCTGCCACAAAGGCCTCTCCCTACGCAGCTAAGACTGGGTCGCAGCAGCAGTCTGAGAAAGATGAGAATCCCTCCGTAATCCCTGAGATCATTCCGGCAGGCGATTACCAGAAGATAGTGTCTGCTATTCCCATCGATATGGGTAGCGAACCGCCAGTGTGGCCAGTGTCTCGAAATAATACACAGGACATGCCTTTGAACCGGGATAGCAAGCCGCTCAATGTTTCCAGACAACATGGTCCCTTGGACACTAATAATACGTTGTTTCCACGATCGACGTGGCACGACAGTTACTATGGCTCGGAACAGCACTACTATGAGACACCCGGCGCCAGAGTCCCGGACCGCCGGAAGAGCTCGCGAACGTCGACAAGCTCGACAAGCTCGTCATCTATGTCTCTTATTGCCTCCGGGTATCCCGAAGATATCACGGGTATTTACGATGAGCCACTGCTAAGCCCGATCGAGGAACCAGCGTTGAGACAGCCTCTCTACGATGCACCCGGTATCTTCGATTTCAAGCCCAGTGCCGCATGCGATATGCTGGACGAGCCCATCTCGTACGCTGTGCGCCCGGTGCCAGAATACAATACGGAGGAACTAGTTAGAGCAATTGGTGACATCAAGAACCAGCTACGCCAGGGATCGAAACTGAACTATCTATACTGACAAGCTACCTATTTAATTTGCCTTTTTTTTTGCAGGTAACATAACCCCGCCGACAGATTTACATATGAGTCTGGTCTACACGTTATTTTGAGTTTCCAAGTACCTAAGTATAGCTTACGACTTCCTAGGACTTCTAGTTGGGGTCAGGGCATGGTCAAAGACCCTTGTGCGAAGAGGGGATCGGTAACTGCGTGTAGAGCTAGGGGTATCGACAGAGTCCTGGTTGTGCTGCTCTTCATCTTGTTGCAGCAGATAAAACCGCAGCTGCTCATCAGTTGCGTCCATGATGCTAGCCTGATTATGCGTTTGCAAGGAACACAGTCTTAGCGTGAATTCTAGGAACCGCAGAGGGGCTTTCTGATCAGCCAGGTCGAGGTGCGATAGACCTGCTGTAACGCCATGCAAGTCATTGTCCAAAGTTTCTGAACCGGAGCACAAATCGGTCTCACTGTCAGTACCACTTTCCGAATCTTCCTCGGCAGACCGGTAAACCTGGAACGCATGCCATTCATTTGAAGCTGTTTTCAAGATCAACACGGGCTGGTCCATGCAATCGACTTCCAATAATCGCCCTGTGACCGTGAAATAGATCTTCTCAATGTGGCGTACGGCTATTTCGACGCTGCGCGGTTTGTCGTCGTGGACCCTGCCGTCGTTGTGATTCTCCTGGATCTTCAAAATGTAGCGGTAATCTTCCTTGGGCTTGGCCACGGATTTGGCATTAGTGGCTGGCGTTCTTACTATTTGTGTATCTGCTCTCGCGAATTCTTCCTTCCATGTCAAATCGTTTTTAGACCCATCGCTCGTCCGCGCGTTCGAGTAAAATATCGAGTAGTATACCAGTGACAAGGAGGGTCCAACAGGTACCTTTCTTTTCCCGCTGTATGCCTGGTCTGCCGCAATTAGAGTTTGGGACGCTTGGAGAAGCAGGGAGGGAGACAGTGTGCCGTGGATATGGTGGTGTGCAGCGCCAAAAGTCGTCAACGCAAGGCTTATCAGTGGAATTGCCTCGTCGATTTTCTTGTTAAGGGCAACCAACGATGCACACACATGTGAGACGGCCCGATCCGCTTGGTCCTTTTTCCCTAACGTTAAGCTAGCCGTTTGGGCCGCGACAGAGTAATTGAACGAGTCGATTGCGGCCTTCAAACTGCGGATCAGATCGAGCGAGCTTTCGAGAACCGTGTTATTCTGTGACGCAAGCATTTCTACCACATCAATTGACGGCACAAGGACGGCTATCTTGGACCGCAGGCTCTGCTCGAGCTGCTGGATCTCGTCGCCGTGCCGTGACGGCATGTCTTGGACAAACTGCCGCAGCGTTTTGAACGCATAACCACTGGCCAACGAGATCCCGGATTTAATGGCAAAGTTTACCGCCTGGGCCGACGCCTTTTGCAGCAACAAGTCCATAGACTGCGACTGCACGCCGAGTAGTAATAAACCATAGCTTCTCAGTCAGCGAAAAATTTCGGCTTACCATCTGTCGCGCGTGCTGACACTTCGGGTTCACGAATGTCAGAAAACCTAGCTAAGGACTTGCAGGACAAGGCACAGTTGAACAAGGAGAAAGCACCCACGGGCTCAAGCGAGGGTGCGCCTGCAGGAAAGAAGTTCAACTTCAACTTCCAGAAGGCCGCTTCTTTCACTCCAAGCCAGTTCCAGTACGGGCAGTACGGTGCCCAGCCTGATCAGTTCGGCTACAAGAACTACGCCAACTATGCCAAGAAGCCGAGCGACTCGCCCGCGCCCGAGAATGTGCCCGAGGAACAGCCCGAGGACCAGACGCTGACCCTGGAGCAGTACCAGAAGCAGAAGAAAAGTGATCTCAACACGCGCATTTCTGTGCCCAAGAAGGTTCTTTCACTGGGAAAGACTCCGGCCACCGACAGCAAGGCATCCACGACTTCCACAGCTCCGGAGGCGGCCAAGAAGAGCGCAGTTCCTGGGCCAAAAACAACGGAGAGCGCACCGGACGCCAAGACCAAGTCTGAGGCAGCCCCGACCGCTGCAGAAACCAAGGTGAAGAGTAAAACTCCCGACGTGCAGGCCGCCAACGAGACCAAGTCCGATAAGAGCAGCGAGCCGGCCACCAGGGTCGACGCGGATGCTGTTATAAAGGAGCAGGAGCAGCTCGACAGAGAAATTGTCGAGGATATGTTCGGAGACCAGAACCTCAAGGACCACGTGTCGATTATATTCATGGGCCACGTCGATGCAGGAAAATCCACCATGGGTGGCAACATTCTGTATCTTACCGGCGCAGTAGATAAGCGCACTGTTGAAAAGTACGAGCGCGAGGCCGTCGAGGCTGGTCGCCAGGGCTGGTACTTGTCATGGGTCATGGACACGAACAAGGAAGAGCGCAACGAGGGTAAGACCATCGAGGTCGGCCGAGCCACATTCGAGACCGACAAGCGCCGCTACACAATTTTGGATGCCCCCGGCCACAAAATGTATGTACCTTCCATGATTGGTGGCGCATCCCAAGCAGACATCGGCATTCTTGTCATCTCGGCGCGCCGTGGTGAGTATGAAACAGGGTTCGAAAAGGGCGGTCAAACCCGTGAACATGCCATCCTTGCCAAGACCCAGGGCGTTGACCGTCTGCTGGTGGTTGTGAATAAGATGGATGACCCAACGGTCGAGTGGTCTCAGGAGCGCTACGACGAGTGCACCAAAAAACTTGGGGCATTCCTCAAGGGAACTGGCTATACCGATGTGACCTTCATGCCGGTTTCTGGATACACTGGCGCCGGCCTCAAAGAACGCGTACCCAAGTCTGAGTGCCCCTGGTATACTGGCCCCTCTTTACTCGAGTACTTGGACAATATTGCCCTGGAGAACCGCAATCTGAGCGCCCCGTTCATGCTACCAGTGGCTGGTAAAGCCAAGGACCTGGGTACGGTCGTGGAGGGCAAGATCGAAAGTGGCAACGTGAAGAAGGGCGCACACTTGCTTATGATGCCGTCAAAGACAAATGTGGATGTGTCGGCAATCTACAATGAGAACGAGGTTGAGATTCCTGGTGCTATCCACGGTGAGCAGGTCAAGATCAAGCTCCGTGGTATCGAGGAAGAGGAGATCCAGATCGGCTACGTGCTTACCTCTGCAAAGAACCCTATTCGTGCCGTGACCCGCTTTGAGGCCCAAGTTGCAATTGTGGAGGTCAAGTCAATTCTTACTGCTGGCTTCTCATGCGTCATGCATGTGCACACGGCGGTCCAGGAAGTGACCTTCGTCAAGCTCCTTCACAAACTAGAGAAAGGTACGAACCGAAAGTCCAAAAAGCCTCCTGCTTTTGCCAAAAAGGGTATGAAGATCATCGCCGAGCTGGAAACTGCTGGCCCCGTCTGCATCGAGGAGTACAGCAAACTGCCCCAGCTGGGTAGGTTCACCCTTCGTGACCAAGGCCAGACCATTGCTATTGGCCGTGTCACCAAGCTACTTGACTAAACCAATAAGAGACCTAATTAATGAGCTCAAAAGGGGACGTTCAGGCGTGTGCTCGTACATAAATATTAAACTAGCTCATGGACAGGCGAATATTTTGCCACCACATTAAATTAAAGGCCCGCGAGGGTGGATGTGGGATCGAAACTCACAAATTCGTTCCTGAGCAGCTCGACCACGATCTGTCGCTCCGGCATTCTGGGATGGGTCATGGCAAGTCTTATTTGTCCCTCAGTCTCGTCGAGTAGATGAATATCTTTACCGGTCAAAACTTGCATAAGAGGAGCTCGTTCCAAGATGACACCACCATGGTCGAATTCTATTTTCCGAATCTCCACCAGCTCCGGGGACAAGATGACAAGGTATGGCGAGCTATAATTCACAGCTTGAGCCTTTCCCAAGAATTTCGTGACCGAGTCTTTCTGGAAAACACCGTTATTGTCGCACGCGAAGCAGCAGGCCTCATAACAGAGCAACAACCGTGCAGCTGTTACTCTAAACACACCAAGCGGCCGGCCCTGCGAGGATGTCGTGTTGGGGAGAGCAGCAGATACAAATGAAAAAGTACTTGACGATGTTCCTGCCGGCTCAACGGGTACAAGCCTTGGTACTTTGGTTTCGAAATCAATATACTCAAATCCTTTAGTGGTATGCAGGATCAACGAAAAGTGGAAAGGCGTCACTCCCAAAATGTCAGTTGGTACAGACAACCTGTCGACGTCACGAAAGTGATCAACAGGAATCTTGGATCTATTGTCACCCGGGAGAGTGCCCAGGGCATCATTGACTGGTATGGACGGAGGTAATTGTGCTGAAGCCCGAACCGGTTCAACCGCCTTGATTGTCTTGGAAGAGCCCGTAGCATCAGCTTGTTGGTATAACACAAGAAGCCGATCTTTGATGAACGCAATCCTGAAGCTAGTCACTTTTTTATGTCTCGTCAAACGGTGGCCGAGTGGTACGGTTTTACCTTTCTCAGGACGGTGGGTGGACAAGCCATGAGCGAGCACCTCATCAAGGCGGTACCAGATGAGATGACCAGCGCTGAGGAGCACCAGCAGATTGAAATCTTCTACCATTTGTATTTGGGTGATTTTGCTAAGATTCAGGCATTTAGTCCATTCGCGAGAATCGGGGTCAGTGCATAACCACAGGCCATATTCGAGGCCAGCAAAATAAACGCCTTGCCCAAGGTAAGTGACGCAATTCACCCTACCTCGAGCAACTATCAAACCAGGGGGGGCCAATATGCGGTCTAGACTTACTGATGGCGTGGCCACTGACCCAACTGGAAGCTCCCCGTTTTTATAGGCAAACGAGTCGCTGAGCAGGCGGAGGTACATGGGCTCTGCGTTGTGAGCAAACGAGCTTGCGCTTAAAGCCCGCTTAGCCTCTATGATTGCCTTGCACCAACTATCTCGTTCAATTGGCGTACTGGCATATAGTGTGTAGCTGGCGCCCCCATTCGCCAGATCTGTAATACGAATAGGGTACAATACATCCTTGGAATTATCCAGGGAAGTCACAGCAGTTTGAGGGGCAGGGCGGGCTATCGGAGAGCCCTGTCCGTCGGTAGCTTTTGCCGCTTTGGGGCTTTTCTTTGACTTTTCAGTGGTAGTGAATGTAAGCCTGGAGGCAACCTTGACCACACCGTCTTCATCGGCAGCCTCAACGACCAATAGGCTCAGCGGAATCGGCTTCTTTGTGATATAAAACGCTGTTCCTTTGGCACCCTCGCGCGTTTTAGACAAAATGAGATAATTATCCAGAAGAAGTACCTGGGTGGGGAGCCACTCCATCTTGTAACCGCTGCGCCTCTGTAGAGTTCCTCGCTTTATGAGCTTGCGCTTTCTATCCTCGAGATGCAGGTTGACACTCACAGCATCGTCCTTAAAGACGACATGCGCGTGCAAGTTCTGCACGTCCAGTAGGCGTTGGACCCGAGCTATACGCTCATCACACTGTTTAGCAAGACCAGTCACGGCCTCAATTGCTTGACCCAGAGTATTATGCTCCGGAGATGATAGGGGGGTGACCTTGCGGATGGCCTCTAGCAAAAGACCATACCGCGCTAGTCGGGGAATAACGCGCGAGAAGTAAAATGAATGAGGTACGCCTTTGAGTCTTGCGTCTCGGGAGATAATGCCCATCCAATCTGCTAAGCGTTTTGATGAACCCAGCTCGCTCCGTAGCGTTTGGTCGCTGCTCAGGTAGTCGTCTGCATAAGCCCAGTAGGCCTTGGCTGCCGAGCGCACCCACAGGATAACCAGATCCGCCACACGGTCCATATAGGGACCTTGTTGTCGTTGTCGTTGCCTGAAAGCCATGAGCAGTTCGACGTTCGGTACAAGTACTGCCCTAATGCGGTGAAAAACCTGTTCGCAAAACTGTTTTTGGTTGGCCATCACAGCGGGGACTACGTGTTCAAGCTCTCCATAGACCTGGACATAAACTTGCAAGTCGCGCACGTATAAAGCTTCACTGGTGATGAGTTCATGCACTGCGTACTGCCGTTTCAACAGTTGCTTATCGATATCGCCCAACTGGGACGGAAGGATACCCCAGTAGGTCACCCAGTCCATTTCATATGGTCCGTGCTCACCAGTCCCCAGTGAACGGCCGCCTGAAACGGTCCTGACGCTGTTGCTCCGACCGGCGGAGAAAGAGGGGGACGGGAGCGCAGGCCGTTCTTCCTTGAGGCAGCGTGGGGAGTAGCATTGACCGGGGCCAAGACGGCCACTGTAACAACCTCGGCCACTAACAAGCGTAATAACACCGTTGACGGGTACGGACGGGATTAACACCAGCGCGTCGTCCGGCGAGGCTGATGACGGCTTCTCAATAAAGCCCTGATCTTGGAGCGACTGAATGACCTGGGCAGCCAGTCCCTCCGAGTCCATCCAGTTCAGCACGGGAACCCAAAAGGTGAATAGCTTGGCTAGGGCGGCAGCCGCAGTGGCGGTCGTGAACTCGGCGTCTATAGCGCTGACCAGTTTGTAGAGCCAATCCGCTAGCGAGGAAAGACATGAGAGGTTTTGACAGTTCTCCAGATCGGCCAGTGTGAGCTGCTCTGGCGTGAAAAGGGGCCTGCTCTCTGTCAATGGCGGTATTTCAGGAAGGTCCAACGGGAGCACCAGGTGGGGGTTCCGTATTTCAGAGATCCCCGGGAGCAGTATGTCCGGGATTGACGAGCGTGAGGATCGATGGTCGTCAGCATCGTGCGGGGAGCTCGTGCTACTGACGGAGGAGCCCGCGTGTGCCGGAACGGGGGGCACTATCTGGGGTGAGCTGAACCCGTGCTGGGGAGGTACGGGGCTGCCGTCAATGGAAAGGGAGGCCAGCTCCTCGGGATCCAGCGGATACGGCAGCGGGCTCTTGGTTAATTTGGGCATAGACCCGACCGAGACGCGATGCGCAGGCGAGGTTGGTGGGCGTAGCGGGCTGGGCACGCGCACGGGCCGTCGAGTGGGGACCCCCGTGGCGTACGAGTTGGCGACGCGTTTCCGGTCCACAGATGGCCGGTGCAGTGGTTCAGGCAGCGATTCCACGCTCCGGTTGATTCTGTACGCGGGCTGCGGAGCCGGACGCGGGCCATGCGGCCGCGTGTAGGCGTCCGGCTTATCTGGGAGTGGGGGCCCCGTCGAGCTCTCACTGACAGCACTCCGCGGTCGGTGTCCCTGGAACGGGGCTCCTGCACCTGACATTCTCGTGCCTCTGTGCGCCTCGACGTCTCAGGTTGTCTGTTTGTAATTCGATATGTCAGTGCGGGAGCCGATCGAGGGCCGGCAGGGAGGGCCGCTGAGCGTCGACGATCTAGTAGAAATAGCCAATCGCACCGTGTTAAGCGTGTACGGCGCCTGGGCCCTCCTCCTGGCGGTGGTTTACCACAGTCGTTCGGTGCATGGAGGTTTGAGCTTAACGCTGCTGGGATGGGCTGTGGTGGTAAATATCTGGAGAGCTATCAGGTTTGTCGATGCGAGACTAATGCGATCAGCGCCGCTGGAACCAATGAACGACATTGTGCTGGTGACGGGCGCCAGCCGCGGCCTTGGTCTGCTGGTGACGGCCTTTTTCTCCGAGAAGGGCTACCGCATTGTGGCCCTCGATCTCTCCCCACTGCCCATAGCCCTGACGGGCTGCACGTACTTTGAGACAGACATTTCGGATGAGCACGCGGTCGCAAATAGCCTGGAGAAAGCCGCTGCTGTGGTGGGACACCCGACCGTGGTGGTAAACTGCGCGGGAATCATGCGCTCGGGGAAGATCTCGGACACCCCCAGCACAGATATTGCCCAGGTCTTTGGTACGAACCTATTTGGTGGCCTTTGGGTCATTCGTGCAGCACTTCCCTGGATGCTGCAGCATAGACGTGGGTTCATCGTCAATGTGTCGTCGTCGACTGCACTGGTGGGACCAGCCGGGGCAGGTATCTATGCCGCGTCCAAGGCAGCGGTCCGGACGTGCCATCAGGTGCTCGAGCAGGAACTTCGGGGAACAGGCGTTAACACCCTGCTCGTATGCCCCGGCCAGCTGGACACCCCGATGTTCAGTTCGATAGAGACACCCAACAAGTTCGCCGCACCGGTGGTAAGTGCACCAGCACTGGCTGAGCAGATTGTGGGCCGCGTCGTGGGTGGGCAGGGTGGTGAGATTCTCACGCCAGCGTACGCCCAGTGGGCGCAGCTGGTGGACGCAGTGCTGCCCCGGTTCGTGCTGAACATGGCGAGGAAGCAGCTTGGAATTGATGCGGCTATGGAGACCTTTACTGTCCGATAGCTGGACTTTGGTGCTGCCGAGACTAACTGGCCGGACCAGAACTAATTAGACGGAGTTGTTTTAAATTGTGTTAGCGGGTACATCGTTGGCGACATGTCAGTAGCAGCCTTGGTTCTATGCCAAAATTCTATGCCCAAATTATGCATTTTGTTACTCGAGCTTTTTCGCGCCAATTAGCTGGCCAATGTCCGCACGGAACTTTTCGTGCACAATACGCCCATTGAGATCGAATATTTGGGGAAACAGCAGCGTTTCTTCTACTGCAGGCTGGCCGTCCCGCAGCACCGTAACCTTGTATTCATCAGAGTGCTTGGGCGACGCTGTGCGGATGTAAACGAGCTGCCCGTCCTTGCGGCCGATGTAATTGGCCTTCTTCTCGACCTTGCATTCCCAGATATAGAGCACCACACTCAGCACGACATACGTCGCAACAGCAGCGAGCACGTAGTTGTAGATCTTGTTCCAGCCAATCTTGCGGTCACCGTAGAATAGTGCGCCGGCCAATATCACCTGCGTATACTGAATTGCCAGACGGATGAACGTGTAGATGTGGACCTGAGAGTACCCAAAGTGGTCCATAACGTGGGCGAGGCCCTCGTCGGCCCCGCCCTTGAGATCCGACGTGGAGTAGAGACTGAATTTGCCCATGCTGCTTGTTCGTGGCTGGCAACTGCGTAATTGACACTTTGTCAGCGGCACTTGAAGACGCGACTAAGCAGCCAGCACACGATGAAGTCATGCTTACTTTGTAAGCGGCTATCTACATCACTACGTTAGTGGCTCCTAGCTGTCAGTTATATCGAGTTTGCCGCGATGCCTTCATGGCCGGCCCAGCTAAAAATAATTTATCTAATTTATCTACTAATGCGATTCTACCACGTAATGAGGCGGAGATAACAGACACTTGGGAACCATGGCTGTCCAAGCGGCAGAGCTGGCTACTGCATTTGGTAGGCGGTCAAAGACACGACTAAGCCGCCAGTGCATGCTGAATCACGCAACTTTGTAAGCACCGGCTTACAAACCGGTGTAATGTGGCGCCAGGGCAGGGCTCTGGTTGTGGCGTCTACCTCGACGACCGAGCAGCCATGTCCCGGAAATACGTTTCGCTCGACAAGGCTCTCCGGGATCTTGAGCTGGACGAAGACCCTGGTCTCGGCGGCTGGGCAGGTGATGCGGGGCACGCTCGGCCGCGAGGCGCCCCGCGTACCGACCGAAAGCATGGTGGCGGCGGGGCTTCCTACAAGCTTTCGAGTGCCGAGTACATTAACATCACTTGCCGGTTAGTTGTCCACCCCGACACGCCCGCCTCTGTCGCCGCTTTCCCCGACAAGCCACTTCCTCGGCGCGCAATTCTTCGTTTCGTCGCCCCGGTCACAGAATGCCCGATCTGCCTCGAGCGAGCCCAGGTCCCCCGGATGTTGGCGTGCGGGCACACCATGTGTCTCGTGTGCTTCCACCGGTTCATGCGGCACTCGGAGGACCGATTGTGTCCACTGTGTGCAAAGCACGTGCCCCTGGAGACGACGCCCGTCTCGTTTCTGCACGACGATGACCGGTTTTTGCCGCAGGTGGGCCACGAAGCGGTACTTACATTAAACAAGCGACCCAGTATGGGGCTCCCACAGCCAGTTGCGCTGCCCGATGGCAATGGTACCCGAAAACTACCTGGGCCTGACATGATTTTATACTCGCGAATTGCAGCTGCCACCGAGGAGTATTTGCGGCAAGAGGCACGGGCTGAGCGCAATCTGCTTATAAGTGCGCAGAAGGAGGCGGCGCTAGAATCTGAGGACGAGGGTTATGAGGCTGCGCTGGCTGAGGTTAATGCTATGGTTTCTGCAAGCATTGCGCCGCTGCCGCCCATAGACTGGCCCGAAGAGGAGACAAAGACGCCTCAACAAACGTATTACTACTACCAAACCGGGTTTGATGCATCTACGGCGTACGTTCTTCAACCATTGGACATTTCGATCCTCAAGTCTGCCTTTGGCAGCTACGATGAGTTTCCTGCCTCCTTGATTGTTAAAGTGGAAAACGTGGTCCATGCCAGTCTGGAAGATGAGACGCGCCGGCGCACAAAGTACTTATCACATCTTCCGACACATAGCCCTGTGGTTTTCCTAGAGTGCAACTGGAACAACGTTGTGCCGACTCCAGTTTTAAAGAAGTTTCGCAAGCAGCTGTCCGAGAGGCGACAGAAAAAAAGGGAACGCGATAGACGCGACGAGGCGAAACGCAAGGAAGCCATTGCTGAGAACGACATTAAAATGAAAACGGAGCTTTTTGAGCCTCTTCCTACAGCGCTGCCAATTTCTCTAGAGGCACTTGAGCTACCTTCTCTTGGCGAAACCCCCGTGCGTGCGCAGCCAGCGCCCAATTGGGACGCCAGTAAGGCCGACAGAGAGGAGTTTGAGGAAATGTACAGAAACGCGTACATTTCTAAACGGGGCCGGAAAAAGATTGTCCTGTCCACGAATAACTGAACAAACAAGTATAGCGGTCGCACTGTTTCTCGGCCAAGAATTTAAAAAATGAATGACCTGCGGCAGTTGCCCGGTAGCTACAGCGTGAAAGTATAGAAGTAAAACTGAGCATACACAAGCATTAATTTATCATCCATCTAATATAGCAGGTCTAGCCAGCATTACCCCTTAGTCTCCAGCGCGTCGATTCTGGCCTCCAGTTTCTCCAACTTGGCGATAACCTTTTGGATCTGTTCGCTGAGCGACGCTAGCTTCTGAATTGAAGCTTTCGCGGGTGACGCTGCAACTGGAGTCGAGTCTTTAACGGGACTCTCCTGCAATTTGCCAGCCTTCGCCTTGGTGGTTTCGCTGGTTTCGTTGCTTTCGGTGTTGGAAACCGCTTCCCTAGGAGTACTCTTAGGGAAGCTCTTGGCCGCTGCTGGGATTGGCTCTTCGGGCTCGTCATCCCAGGCACTCTCTTCCCTGGAAGCAATGGATGTCTCCGGGTCTCTCGCACCAGCTTCTTTCAAAAAGTCCTTGACATTCTGTGACTTAAAAATGTCACTAGCATCCTGCTTCTCTACTTTTTTGAGTGCAGACACTTTAGCTTCCGAGTGGTCGAGTTTGGTCTGATCAACGTGTGCGGCATTTTCAGCCTTTTCAGCCTTTTCAGCCTTTTCAGCCTTTTCAGCCTTTTCAGCCTTTTCAGCCTTTTCAGCCTTTTCAGCCTTTTCAGCCTTTTCAGCCTTTTCAGCCTTTTCAGCCTTTTCAGCCTTTTCAGCCTTCTCAGCCTTTTCAACTTTCTCAGCTTTTCCAGCCTTTTGAGCCCCGCTAGCCTTCTCAGCGTCCTCAACCTTCTTCGTCTTCTCAGCCATTTCAACGTCTTCGGCATCAGGTTTACCACGCTCAACATTACCGCCTGTGGCCTCAGACTTTCGCGCAGACGCACCGTTGGACACCTTGGCGTCCTTTTTCACATCTTGCTCCTTATCCAAAGTCTTGGACTGTTTGCCGCGGGGAACACGTGGACGAAGCACGTCCTTGCCATCAACGTGGTCCTGCCAAGAAAACACGAGAGGTGACGCCGTTTCGCCCGCTTCCCACTGTTCCGCACTAAGTGCAGGCTTTTTGGCACTCGCGATGGTGTATATGTCTGGCAAAAAACCTTCGGTCTTGCGAGGGATCAAGAACGGGATAGGTTCAACTTGGGTCTCGTGAACCTTGTACATTTTGGCCACTTCATGGTTCTCAATGTCCAAGGCATTGTCAGGCGCAAAAGCAAGACCTCGCTGAGGTGCCGTAGACTGGTATGCAAACAGGTCGTGGAGGTCGTCATCGGCAAACTCGTAGTATACGACAGTGCCGTCGCCACGCCCACCCAAGTACAGTATGGACGTGCTGGGGTCAAAGAATGGCATTATGACACCCGATGACTGGTCAAGATCCTTGAAGCCGCGAATAGGGCCTTTCTCGAGGTCCGTGGTATCCCAAATGGCGAGTTGCCGGTCACTGAGCCGTGAGAAGCCTGTAGTGGCAATGCGGTCATTATCGCCCAGCCACACCACTCGGCTAGACTTGGAGCCCGTGTGGCTACTGCCCTCAGACAGAACTTTCTCGGCGCGCACATCCCAGACGCGGACTTTCTTGTCACGACAGACTGAGGCAATAAGTGTGCCGTCGTAGTTCCACGCGAACGACGTCACAAGATCAGGGTGTTGCAGGGTGTATAGCACCTTGCCTTCTTTCACGTCCCAGATCTTGATGGCGTGGTCTAGGGACGAGGAGCCTAGGATGCCCTCTGCCACAGGGTTCCACAGTACGTGGCATACCTTTTTGGTGTGCCCCTTGAGAAACCGGGCCGGTGCAATGTCCTTTACTTCGTCGAGCGGAATTGAAGAGTCAATGTGCACGGTAAAATCCGCGGGCACCTCCCACACACCGATGGTGCCGTCATCCGAGGCCGACACGACCTCCTCATCGTTGAACGGGTTCCACGCGGTGTCGAGAACCGCACCACGGTGGCCATTGAACAGGGGGAAGCGGTCGGGAAGTTTTCCCAGGTCGGCAACGGGTAGCACCGCAAACGCGCCTCCGCCAGACGCGTTCCAGCACAGCGACAGATATTTACTATTGGCCTTGGCTAAATTACTGTCGAAGGCGTTCTTGGTCAACCGAATATTGTCGAAGCACTTTTCCTTCTTGTACGGCGCGCCGTACACATGACGGTACTTGCTGCTTCGCACGTTCATCACGTCTTGTATGGACCTTGTCCCGTATCGCAGGGGACAGCGTAATCAACGCCCCGGTGCATATGCAGCTCAGGCGACGTCACCGTGCGGCCCCCCGTGCACATTTTGGCAGCCCTGCCGGGGAACAGACGCGAAATAGCGCGTCTCAGCTATCGCCCCGGCGAAATGCTTATTGGTCGGTTTTTGCTCGGTTTGGCAGACTTGGCCCGATAAGGTGCCCTAGCCCCGGCGCTTCAAATGGCAACGGCCAACACAGGGCAAACGATATGATCACCACAATTTCGCCAATTACGAACAAGCCGGTCTTCGAGACACCCAGCATCTCGGTCGACCTGGCAGTTGATCTGGCGAAGAAGGCTGCAGTCGCGCAAAAGCAGTGGAATCGCGTGGGTCTGCCGGAGCGCAAGAAGCGAGTAGCAGCGCTGCTTGATTTGCTCGAAAAGAATGCCGTGGACCTCGGCACCAAGCTCACCACACAGATGGGCAGGCCCATCCAGTACACACCCGGAGAGGTCTCGACGGCCGTCCAACGTGGCCGCGTACTGTTGGAGTATGCCGATGAGGCCCTCTGCAGGGTAGATGTCGACAAGGCCGCACGCCCCAAGTTCACAAAATACCTGACGCGCGAAGCTCGCGGCGTGGTTCTCATCATCTACCCCTGGAATTACCCATATCTGACGCTGATCAACAGCCTGGTGCCGGCGTTGCTTGCGGGAGACGCACCACTGCTGAAGCCGTCGCCGCAGACACCCCAAACCGCCGATGCTGTCGCGACCTTGGCGGCCGAGGCCGGCATTCCGAGCCATGTCATTACCCCGATCCACTCGGGCAACGCTGAGGTTGTGAACGCGCTCATCACCAGCCCTATCGTTCAGGCGATCTCGTTCACCGGCAGCGTGCAGGGTGGGCTGGCTGTGCAACAGGCTGCGGCAAAGCGGACCATCCCCGTGGCGCTCGAGCTAGGCGGTAACGACGCCGCGTACGTACGTGCGGACGTTGATGTTCCCGCAGTCGCCGACGCCATAGCTGACGGCGCCCTTTTCAACTCGGGCCAGTCGTGCTGCTCGGTGGAGCGAGTTTATGTGGACCGGAAGATCTATGATCAGTTTGTTGACGAGGTCGTGAAAACGGTCACAAAGTACAAGGTTGGCGACCCGCGCGAGGAAGGCGTCGTCATGGGCCCGATGGTTTCGCAGGCCGCCGCCGAGCGGGTGCACGCGGCGGTGAAAGATGCCGTCGAAAAGGGCGCCAAGTCCCTAGTTCCTAGTGGCAAGCATATTGGGCCTACGTACGTCTATCCCCAGGTTCTTGTGGATGTTCCTAGCGACCACGAGCTGCTGGTGGAAGAGACGTTCGGACCGGTGCTGCCCATCGCCCCTGTCTCGGACGACGAGGAGGCCATTGACCTGATCAACGACTCGCGCTACGGTTTGACTGCCTCTGTTTGGACAAACGACGAGGAGCGGGGCGAGGAGATCGCGGACCGGCTCGACGCAGGCACTGTTTTCGTCAACAGATGCGACTACCCCGATCCGCACCTGGCGTGGACCGGTTACCGCGATAGCGGTCGCGGTGTATCTCTCTCTCCATTTGGATTCGACTTTTGGGTAAAGATCAAGAGCCACCACATCAAAAAGCACCAGTAGTTTGTTGTAGGCTGCATCCTCTATGTATATAGATAGACCATAAGAGACCAATGACCTAGGTCACTCTACAGTGACTGTTATATACTGATGACTGCTGCAGAGAAAATGCTATATCTACAGGGTTTATCCTGCTACACAGGGTGACAACAGCTCAAGTCCTGGGCCGTAGAGACGTGGCGCCGGTTTCGGGACGTGGCGACTTGCAGTGAAATTTCGCACGTAAGCATCAGGATTGTGGCGGTTGCATCTCGCGGCGCTCTCAAGGGACCTACGTGCGACGTGCCACGCTTAGAGGCCTCCGGCCGTATTTTTCGCCGTTGTGAACACCACAATCACATGCCACCCCGGTCGCTGCGCGCTCAGAGGTGATCGCCAAGGCTGTTGGGTAAGATGTTTGTCGATTTCACGTGCTGTGGTGTGACATGATAGCCAGAATATAAAGCTCTCAGCAGAATACGCACCACCCACAAATGTCCAAAACTCCGTTGCGTCTCGGCTCCAAAGCCCCCGATTTCAAGGCCGATAGCTCCAAGGGCCCCATTGATCTATACAAGTACCTAGGTGACTCGTGGGGTGTCCTCTTCTCGCATCCCGACGACTTCACCCCCGTGTGCACCACGGAGCTGGGTGCGTTTGCCAAACTTGAGCCGGAGTTTACCAAGCGCGACGTCAAGCTCATTGGCCTCTCCGCCAATGACACCCAGTCGCACAAGGAGTGGATCAAGGACATCGACGAGGTCACGGGCTCCAAGCTCGACTTCCCCATCGTCGCTGACCCCACCCGCCACATTGCCGAGCTGTACGACATGATTGACCACCAGGACGCTACCAACGTGGACAAGAAGGGCCTTCCCCTTACCATCCGTTCGGTGTTCGTCATCGACCCCAAGAAGACCATCCGTCTTATCATCTCCTACCCGGCTTCCACCGGCCGCAACACCGCTGAGGTCCTGCGTGTGATCGACTCTCTCCAGACCGGTGACAAGCACCGCGTCACCACCCCCATCAACTGGGTTCCTGGCGATGATGTGATCGTTGCGCCCTCCGTTTCCAACGAGGAGGCAGCCAAGCTTTTCCCCAAGTTCAAGACCATCAAGCCCTACCTGCGCACTACGCCTCTTGAGAAATAGCTGCATGGTCAGAAAATAGTACGATATAGACTTTAGCTGTATAGGGTCTAGTTTGCACCTGCCTGGTAACAGCGCTAACTGTGCTACCAGCACCTGATCGAGCGATAGTCTACCTCCAGCATCTACCGGCATTAGTTGTTATAACAGTCCTCCTTAGTCTATTCAGACATGCTAGAATCGAGCTAACTATCTCGCCGCAGCTTGACCCGCAACTAGTTCTCTAGTACACATCTGGTTAGTTTTCTTCAAAAGCGAGGTTCGATGGTCTAGTTGGTTATGGCATCTGCTTAACACGCAGAACGTCCCCAGTTCGATCCTGGGTCGAATCACTTTTTTTTCCTGTTTGTTATTGGATTCTAAATTCCAAACCCTTTTCAACATCCCAAACTCAAAACATTCGCAAAGTTTCGGGACGGTGTCGCGACATCGGCGCACGCGACTCTACAACGCGTCACCCGACCTCAAAACTAATTATCTTAGGTAAACAGCGTTACTGGCCCCAAACCGTCTTTTCTCGCTGCGCGAGGGAATATGGCGGACGATGTTCCTGGTCTGGCTATATCTGTAGAAGAGAGAGCTCAAAGCTCCCTGCGTAGTTGGCTGAGTGCGCAAAAAGACCCCAGAAATGGCCCTCGTTTGCTCGAAAATCTCGTAGAAGCAGCTGTGGCATATTTGCTCACAACAGACCCGACAGACACGCCGCACTGGTTCTGCGACGCGCAGTGTTATGAATGGTCTGAATATGCCATTCTCCTGGTGATCTTTGACGACAACGAAGCCTCACTGAAAGTGCCTTACTTGGACGCGCTGAGCTCGGTTCTTGAGCGTTGTGCAAAGTGCGCTGTGCTTTACCAGCGCGCCCAATTCAACGCGCGCTCCCTGTTTGAAAACATGAATGCACAGAAGGAGGTTTTAGCGCGCGTTATGAGAAAGTTTTTTTTCTTTGACACCAAAAGGCTTGAGAAACAGATCGAAGAGAGGTATGCAACGTTGCTCGCTGAGCCCGATAGACGCTTTTTTGAGCTAGAGCTAGCCATACCTCTCGCCGAAACATTGAACAACCCCATGCTCTTTGCGAACCCAGTTATAGAGTCATTTATCTTTGACAAAGGTTCCGCCTTTGTGAAAGAAAACTACGACATAATTGGCTCTTTGGGCGGCTTTGAAGTGTCACCAGGTGATATGGCGCTGCTTTTTTCCCCCAGATTTTATCCAATATCAGAGAAGAGGGTTCGTAGGTTCCGCGAGCTATACATGAAAAAATGGAACCCCCTGTATTTGAATGCAGTGGCATATGGTATCAAGAGGTTTTCTAATGCGCCTGACTCCCTGGATTTTTCTGCATATGTGGTGGTTGAAGTCCTGGATTTTGTCAAGTGTCTCACCAGGGACCAGCAGGTAAAGCTCCTCGATACCATTGATTTTTGTTATAGAGATAAACAAGGTACCTTCGGAATCGGGTTCTTGGCTCTGATGACTCGCCTAACTGAGCTCCCTAGCAAAATTGTGCCGATATCATTTCTGCAAAGTTTTCTCGGCAAAGTTTTGCCCCGCATAGATCTAACTGGCTCTCCACCTCTAGGTCCATGGCCAGAAGAACCATGGTCACAAAAATATACCAAGTTGGATCCTAATGAGATGGTATTGTCTTTTGTTGCTGCTATTTTAGCCCGTCTAGAGTCCCACACAAACGACAAGGAGACTCACTACATCGCCGTTTGTGCCACGCAGTGGTTGTTGAGCAAATCCGAGAAGCATGTCACTGAAGGTATGCAAGTAGGCTCCAAAGCTTTGGAGCTTGCTCCTCAGGTATTGTTCAAGTCTAGCACTGGGGTCTTGCCGCAAGAAATCCTTTACCGCGAGGATATGTTCCGGTTGCTATATGGCTTTTCACGAGATGTTCTCAACTCACGTTGCTCAGAAGTTACCAATAAATACCACATCAGGCTCGTCAGTGGTTTGTTTCAATACGGACTATTCAGCGTCCTGTCTAAAGAGACTTCGAAAGCTCAAAATTCCACCCTTGAACAGGTCCTTTCTCTCATGGAGAATATAACTTCAAGCAAACCAGGAGCACCAGGTCTGGAAAACCCAATGCTCGTTCCTTTCCTTGAAAACATGCGGTATGCTATCCTTTCCAAAGATCTCCAATCCCCAGCCTATGGCGACTCGTTACTTGCACAGCTCATTGAGAAGGGAGCAAATCTGCTTCCTATGGAAGAAGAGGCTCTAAAAGATGTTATTATACAAAGTCGGGGACTTTTAAGCTCAGTTTTTGCGCTGTCACTTCTACCAAATGGGCTCTCAGACCGATTTACGTCTATTTCGAACAGAGTTATGGCTCTGGCAAGTGAACGAACAGAAAGCTCCCAAGAACTATTGGTCGTGGTTTGCGATAGCTTGAGCGAGGTGACGGAATTGATCTTGGCTCGTGATAATTATCCGCTTTACATGCCATATTTGCGTCTGCTTTCAAAAGTGGCGCCTCTCGTCCTGAATGACGACTTTTTGGTCAATGGGCTTGACAGCTCTGCAGAAGTCATGCAACGACAACTCTGTGTTCTCAGACTTGCAAGTGCAGCCTGGACGTTTCTGTCATATTCGGCCAAGCATTTGCATAAGTGGAGCATGGCTCCAGAGTACAGAGAGTACGAGCATCTCAAAGTTGCTGCCTACGTTCCGTGCCTCCTTGAAACTATAGCGCACATTTTGAAGCTTGCAACCGAACTTGTCACACCAGCGTATTCGCCAAGCCATCCTACAAGTTTTCAAGCCAGGCTAGCCTCTGTAGCTGCTCCGTTTGGCGAGGAAATGCTACCTTTTCTGCGCCTAAGGAGTGAACCGCTTCGCATCTTATCAGTGCAAAATGCGATCGTCCTCTTCGACCTCCTTTGTAAATGTAAAGTGGAGATCTCAAAGACAGCACTTGATGCTCTGGAGTCAGTGGCCAGTCGCGAAACCAAGACCGAGGTGAGCATCGAAGAGCTTGAGAAGCTTTTGCTGTCTACGCAAGCATTTGAGAAGCATCGGATTGACTCCATGGTGGACAAGTTCAAGCAAATGCGTTCCGCAGCTAACGCTGCTCCCAAAAGTGCTTTCGGTCAATCAAGGGAACTCCCCGGCGCCTCCCAGCCAGCCATCATGAAAAGTGATACTGAAAAGCGTTCTGATCATTTTAGAAAACACAGTGGCAAAAGTTTACCCAGCGTCCAGCCCTCTCTCAAAGAGTACTTTAAGATGATTCCCAAAGATCAAGGAGCCCCGGAGGTGCAGTGGCCCAGGTTAACATCTCAAGGTGTAACACCTAGTGCTCCCGTTCAGCTGTCTATGATGGAGCGTGTCAAACAAGATTTGATGGCTCGGCCAGGTGGTCCGGCTAATATCGCTGCCCGGCGAGCAGTCGACAATGATTCGCATGAGATACATCCTGCTCGTCCTGCGGGATTCAATTCTCGCAAGCGAGAGGCGCAACCTGAAAAGGACGCTGGGGTGAAGGTTCTTGGCCAAAGTGTGTCGAAGCAGCCCGAGAGCTCAGCATCTGAGAGCGAGGAGAGTGATTCTGATGATGGTGGAGGCGCACTGATAGCTTTGGGGCGGACAAAACTGCGCAATATCGACAACGTCAAGAGAGTAGCGCCGGGCCTACAAGGCAAACTTGCGAGGGCCCCGACACCCACTGACAAAGAGCTAGAGGCCAAACGTATGCGGCAGCGACTTTCTGTGGATCCCTCAGACTTGCATCGAGCCATCTTGAAGTGGGATTATTTTGGTTTGGCACAAGTGCTCAAGACATACGAGTCAAATCTGGTCGAGATCCCTAACAAATTTAAAAGTTCTGAGCAGTACCTTGAAATAATGGAACCTTTGTTGCACATGGAAGTTTTGCAGTCACTACAACGTGCACGTGAGGAAAACGAGAGCCGGCCGTTCCTGATCACTGTAGGAAAGCGAGTATCAACAGATGACTTTGTCGATATTTACGTTTCTGTCGCATCAGACGTGTTGGCTCACGCAAAACTCACAGATGCCGACCTTCTCGTACTGAGCTTTGATGGCACAGGTGACCCCACAAGGGCCGAACCTCCTAACCGGAAGCGAGACTATGCTTTGGCAAAGATAAAAGAAAACACCTTGTCGCCTTCACGCAAGTCGTACGTGGACTTCCAGATACGTACTTACCGAGCAGACAAGCTGTTAAAGCACATACGGCCGGGAACAATTCTGCATGCTTTGCGGATATGTAGCATCACGACGGCAGAAAGAGAGTATCGCGCGCTCAAGGCTCTGCCGTTCTATGAACTGAAGAATGAGATCCTCGAAGCAGAACCTGCTGTTGTTTTGCCCGATAATTCGTCGGCCATTGCAAAATATCAATCGGCAATGGAGCTCAACGCGTCCCAAGCTAAAGCAGTTTATCAGGCTGTCAATGCACGAGGATTCTCGTTGATCCAAGGACCACCTGGAACCGGTAAAACCAAAACAATTCTTGGCATCATTGGCGCGTACTTCAGCGAAGTGAGAGGACGGAAACGGGTCCTTGTGTGTGCTCCGTCGAATGCAGCTGTCGATGAGCTAGTCCTACGGCTGAAATCAGGTGTACCTGACTCTTCCGGACGTTTGCAAAATCTGAAGATTGTTCGACTGGGGCGTGGCGACGCGATGAATGAACAAGTTAGGGATGTCAATTTGGAGGAGCTTGTGACAAAGTCCGTAAGCACCTCCGCTGCACCTGTGGACGAAGAGCTCAAGGCGAAGTATCAGAAGCTTGTGTCCGAGAAAAAGAATATGCAGACGATGCTTGAGGATCGAGAGTCTAATGACCTCGATTCTGGCACCGTTGGAAAACTCACTACTCGTATTGAGGTCCTGGACAGAACATTGTATGAGTATCGGAAACTGCTTACCGTCCAGTCGGAGCAAATCTCTGCCGCCAGACGCGTGCGTGACGTGCAGTACAAACAGCTCCAGGAAGAAATACTCAAAAATTCCGAGGTTGTATGTGCGACGCTTTCTGGAAGCGCCTATAGTCTGTTAGCATCGCTAGAGCAGACATTTGACACTGTTATTGTTGACGAGGCAGCCCAATGCGTTGAGTTATCAGTGCTAATCCCACTGCGGTACGGTTGTCGGCGATGCATTATGGTGGGTGACCCTAACCAATTGCCGCCAACTGTGCTCTCAAAAGAGGCCTCTAAAGCTAAATACGAACAGAGCCTGTTTGTTCGAATGTACAATCAGCACCCTGGAAAAGTCCGTTTGCTTGACACCCAGTTTCGGATGCATCCTGACATAGCTAGCTTCCCCTCATTGGAGTTTTACCAAAACAAACTTTTGAATGGCCCTGATATGGCTCGGAAAACATCGCGTCAGTGGCATGAAAACAAGTTATTTGGTCCTATGAGATTTTTCTCCGTTCGTGGGCGGCAAGAGAAAAGCAACTCACTGATGTCACTCCGAAATAGGGAGGAAGTTGCTACTGCGATCCTCCTGATTAAGGAGCTGTTCAAGCAGTATCCTGATATTGATTTCAAAGGCAAAATTGCTGTGGTATCACCATACAAACTGCAGGTTAGGGAGATGAGGGAGATGTTCACTCGACAGTTTGGTGCAAACATCCTGAAATCTGTGGACTTTAGCTCTATTGACGGATTCCAAGGTCAAGAGAAAGATATTGTTATTTTATCTTGTGTGAGAGCTGAAAGAGATACAAATAGAATTGGTTTCCTTGCAGACATCCGTCGTATGAACGTCGCTCTCACGAGACCGAGATCTTCACTATGGGTTCTTGGACATCCATCGTCTTTGTCAATCAACAAGGTTTGGACCAGATTGATGGACCTGTGCAGGTCCAATGAGGGGTGGTTTGTTCCGAATTTAACTTCTGAGACGCTGAAGTCAGGCTCTGTGAACCTTCACTACTCTCGCGGGGACACTCAAAGGAGCAAACACCCCATCCTAAATCAGAACCTCAATGATTCCAGAGCGAAGGGTCGGAGCCGGCCTACACCTTATGAAGTTGCTCCAGATTCAAACAGCATGATGCACCCAGATAGGGGAAGATCCAGTAATTGCAAGGGAATCAATGGTACCATCAGCATTAGCCAACAAGCTACAAAAGGTGCCCCAACTGAGGAAGACTTGGTGGGAAGCACTCACGAATCGGCGCCACTTGAGGACCGAGCAGCATTACAGGCCAAGCGGTCTGGCACGGATCTAGTTGATACGCCCAACGGCGAGTCCAAGCGTTTCAAACAAAATGATGATAAAACAGGCGGGAAGCCGCTGACCTCAAAAGATCAAGCTGTTCCCATTTCAGCAGAGAAAGAACGGCCCGTCATACCATTGAAATCTCGCAAGGCTACACCCTCTCTTTTTATCAAGCGTAAAAGAAACGGTCCAAGTGGTCGTGCGCGCAGTTAGCCCTAGCATTTGCATCTATTTATTAATATTACTAGCATCAGTCTTTAGTATGCATGGATTTCAAGAGTTATAGTCTCGGGCAATGCCCGATCTTCCGGTCTTCAACTTTGCGAAGGTTTCCGAATGGTCGTGTTCAGTTCCAAGGCCGCGCCATGATTTACTTTGCAGGAATTTGGCTGCTGTCGAAACAGTGTTTTTAACAGTAAGATTCTGTGACGTTTCGTAAAGCGAAGAGTTTCCTGGATCAGTTTCGATTTCAAGGTGGGACATCTGGCGCAGAGGCGTGTTGCTGGAGATCAGCTTGCCTGTCACAGGATCGAAATAGGGTTCGTCGTCATGTTTGGTGTTCGTTTCAGTTGCATCCTCACCAGTGAGATGGAACGCGTGCTCAAAGTCTATAAGCCAGCGACCGTCCCACGTGTCCGAGAGGGCCATTTCTAGCTCGTAGACTGTTATCACAGGTCTATAAAATTCTTGTGAGTCCACAATTAACCCACCCAATGGGCATCCTAGCACTACCCATATGTCAATTGCCTCAAAATTTGCCAATTTCGGTACATTTGGCTTGCCCACAACAAACGTGTAGTACTTTTTGCCATGTGTTGTTATGAGTTCTTTGACTTTATTGAGCAGCTCCAACATATTCTTCAAGCTTAAAGTGTTCACCAGTATGCCGATAGTTCCTGCAGATTTGGCCAACTGTACGTTCCTGTATCGTTTGCGGAGTGCAGGCCGTTGTTCAAGCAAAGAGAGTTGCGACACGTCAACCACATCCAATCGCTCAACCAAGGTTGACAAATATAAAATAAGAGAGTCAGAGGGGTGCCCGGAGCACATATAAATTAGAGATCGCTCAGCAGTGTCAACGGATGGCAACCTATGCGGGAACGGGGAAGATCCATCTGCGCTGCTCACCACGTGGGTATCTGGTATGAATGTTCCAGTAGAAGGAAACAATACGTGTGCTTTCGGCAGCTTCTCCTGCAGTTTTTCAAGACATGCAGTGTACTCGATATCTGCATAAATAATTGCATCGTCCCCGAGTTGCTTGATCTGATCCACCAGCCTGTCGAGGTCCACACGCTTGTCCTCAAGAACATACACCACCGGAAGCTCTCTTACAGGGTTGAGGCAGGCGTCTCCAAGATGGAAAATGATATCCGCGCCGACGTGCTGCGCGGCGATCTCGTCGACGCAGCACGAGGAGTACGAGGTATCGGCCAACGCGTACACCCTTACACTCGATCCCAACTCCCGCAAGCGGCATTCTACTAGCATGACAAGCTGGGTGGAATCTTGCACCAATTCATCTGGGAACTGCAGACATGGCCGCTTGTAGTCGTGGGAGATGATGTGATCCGCGATATTATCTACGTGAAATAGTTCGGCAAGTGCGGAATCTGGTCGCTTCTCTCGGGTCCTCGATACCACTCGTGCCTGATCGTACGGTGTCTCGCTGGAAAGAACTGGAGCAGACATGCGCCAGAAATCGAATCAGTCTGGAACTCTCAGTGGATTATATAATTCTTTGCCAGCGGAAGTGCCAACAAGGAGCTGCTAGAGTACGACATGGGTATATTGAATGTGCTCCGCGCAACGCAGTCTAACAGCAAGCCCGAACGCGAGGCGGCAGAAGAGTGGATTGCCAATGCTGCAAGAACCGAGGCGCTCCAGTTGTTGGAGACTCTGTTCACTGTAGTTAGCGACCCCAATGTCTCGGTGCCGGAGGCGCAATCGGGCGCACTGGTGCTGAAGAACGTGGTCATGAAACACTGGTCTGCAGGCTTCGATCCCTACGAGGGGGTCCCGTTTGATCCTGCCGTCAAAGCTGCCGTGCGGACCCGGCTGCTGGAGGTCGTGGCCCACACCCCGCGTCCGCAGGTGCGTGCGGCAATTGCCTCGGTCATAGCGCGAATTGCCGCTCTCGAATACCCTGATGAATGGCCAGACCTGCTAAACCAGACTCTGGAGATGATCAACTCAGAATCCACACTAGCGGGGGGGCTTGCTCTATTCAAGGAGCTGTTGATAGACACGGTTCGTGAGGAGGACTTCTTCTCGGCGGGCCACATGATTTTGAAGCGTCTGTACGAGGCTGCTCAGCAAGATGACTACCGCTTGGCAGCCATCCAGTGCTACCATGAGTGCATCAATTTCTTCCTTATGGGCGACGATGACCAGCTACCTATTCTAGAGTCGTTTGCAAAAGAGTATCTGAGCCGTTGGAACCAGCTGTTTGCGGAACTTATCACCCTCGATCCTAGCACGGATATCCAGTTTGAAATAATTAACACTCTACGGGATCAAACCTCAGCCTTTCCCGACCTCATGCGCCCGGATATCCCAATGCTCTTCCAACGTCTGTTCGAACGTTTGGAAGGGTACACAGAGGCGGACAGCCCCGAGCTAGCCGCTGCACAAACAGATTTTCTGGAGTACTGCATAGAGGGTGGAGCCGGCAAATCCATCCTGAGGTATCTCAGTGACCCTGCGCAGCTTGAACGTGCGGTGGACCTATGTTTGCTCCTGTCTCAGCTGCCAACGGAGCTACAGTACCTGTGGGCAGATGACATGAATGAATTTGTGTCCCAGGAAGTTGATCTCAACGTTGACGCATGGCCTCGCCCTAGTGCGGGATCCTTGATTGGGGTGATTCGAGAGCCGCAACTTTTCAAGACGCTACTGGAAAGATGCCGCGCATCCAAAAATTGGGTAAACTCTGAGGCTTGCCTCTATTTACTCAGCTGTGCGCTGGAGCAGGTCGCTGTGGAGAGCCAAGCACTGAGCCCTGAGAATGTGACTGAGATGCTGGAACTTGGGATTCGTCCCAATGAGCCTGAGCTCCTCGCGGCGCGCTCAATCATCCTTGGAGGCTACCTGGCCAAGTACATGAACTATAAAGCATCTGAAGATGCAAAACTGGAGGCTCTGTCTCGGGCAGTGAAGGTAGATTTGGGTGTCAGCAACGTCATTAAAGTTGCTTGTCTGAAAACTATCGGAACCGGTTGCGACATTTTCCAGGTGCAGATGGTTCCCTACCAAGAGCATTTCCTGACAATCATTGAGTCGCTTCTTCCCGAAGCTGAGGATGATACGCCAGCGTTTTTGTCCGACGTTTTCAGCAATGTGCTCCGGCTTGACTTTGATAAGGCCATTAGGTTTCCGGTTACGTTCTCTATGTTTTTCGCGCTTGCAGGTAAGGATACCGCAAATGTGGAGCTCAATGTGGATCTTCTCAGTCTGGTCGAGGAACTTCTGAACCATTTTGAGTCGAATCCTGAGGCTACTAATCTCATATTCAGTGAATTGCTCTCGCCAGTGTTGGAGATTCTTTCAGCCTCGAGGGCAAACGGTTTTGAGTATAGCAGTGACCTTCAGTTCGCCCTTGACTTGGCTACAGTCGTGTTTGAGCGCGGTGCGGATATACCCGACAAACGTCGTCTTTTGGATGTCTTTTACGACCTCGTCTCAAGATGTCAAGACCCACAGATCGTACAGGCAGGATCTTTTGCCTATGCTGCCCTGGTGGAACGGGTTGGTTCTGGTCAACTTAATGATGAGGAAATACAGCAAGCCCTCTCCGTAGCAGCGAAGCTCCTTGACCCGGACCTCGACGATTCCGCTGCTCTCGCCTCAGGCAGACTCGTGACAGCAATTATCGACAATTTTGGCCAGGAGATCGGAGGTGTACTCAGCGAGCTGCTCATAGCGACGGCTCGTCGGCTTCAAACGGCTGAAAATGCTCTTCTGGTCGAGAGCCTGACGATGGTGTTTTGCCAGCTTATTCTGCGGAACGCACTGGCAGTTGTGGATATACTAGCCAATGACAACGACCTCTTGGTGCCGGTCATGAAAAAATGGATCTCCGCGTTCGAGATCGTTCGAGGCGTTGACGAGATTTACAAGAGTGTCTGCGCCCTTGAGACCATTTACGACCTGCATGACCCTCGGGTGGACAGCATAATGGTTGACGACCAGGCCATTGCACCCAGAGACGTAATTCTGACACGGTCCAAGACAAGAAATTTGCAGTTCACAAAGATCCCCCTCCCCCTGAAGATCATCAAGTTACTGATAAAGGAACTGGCTCAGGCCCCTGTGCCCGACGATAACGACGACGACGAGTGGGACGACGAAGAGGCAATTGGCGAAGATGGAACTAAAGTCGTGGACCAAAGGATCTACCGACTGATCTTGGGCTGGTTCAAGAAGATCGGCTCCCAGAGCATGGCTTGGTACTCAAAGTTGACTGAGCAGGAGAGAGTTACGCTTATGGAGGCTGCCAGGCTCGAGGTCTGATCCCTACTCACTTTCAGCGCCTTAGACTATATGAGTTTGTAGGTTCTTAGTTATTTATAATTGGCTACGTCTGATCGCGCGGGATACTGTCCCCAGCATTGCTGACAACCACCGACATGCTCTTAGAGTTTGTCGCGTATCAAGGGCTGCTAATTGCCGCCCTTGCGCTGGCACCTCAATTCGATACCTCATCGCAACTGCTCTATAAGGCCGATGGTGTGTACCGGTGCATACTGGAGCGACTGCTCAGATGGGACAATGTCTATTTTGTGAGCCTCGCCCAGAACAGCGCACGCTACGAGCACGAGTACGCGTTCAGTCGGGTGTGGGCCCGCACAGTAACTTTTTTTGCTGCCCTCCTTCCTCTGTCAACTCTCTCGGTGTCTGATATACTCTTGGCCGCGTCCATGCTCGCAATTCTGTGTCATCTTGTGTCTTGTTATGTTCTGCAGCGGTCCTCGGGAGCCCTGAATATCAACAAAAGTGTGGCAGACCTAGCTGGAAAGCTATACATTGTGTCTCCTGCGGGCATTTTTTTGACCTGCGGCTATAGTGAGAGCGCGTTTGCAGCGCTGAGCTTTGTGGGGGTCCTGCTCTACTATTGCAGGCACCCAGCACTGGCGGGGCTCTTTTTTGGGTTCGCCACGCTGCTGCGGCCAAATGGTCTGATCTGGGGGATTATTTATGTGGCTACTACATTGAAGCTACTGTGGCATGGTCTCGTAGTGAGATCCCGTCCGCTCGATTCCAGCACAGCATTTCTTCTGCTCGGCAACATTGTAGGAGGAGCTCTGATCGGCGCCGCATTTCTGGGTCCCCAATACATGGCATGGCTCGAGCTCTGTCCCGGTCGGCCCTGGTGTACCGAGAGGGTACCCTTGATCTACAAGTACGTGCAAAGCCACTACTGGAACAACGGCTTCCTCAGATACTGGACGCCAAACAACATCCCCAACTTTGCATTTGCATTCCCGACCCTTTTGCTGCTGGTGAGGTCTCTGCATGTCCTTCCTTTCGAGCTCCAACTGGTTCAGGGGACCATGGTTCTCGGGGCCGTGTTTTTCTGGCACGTGCAGATAATTACTCGTGTAGCCTCGTGCCTGCCGGGCCCCTATCTGTACGTGTCGCAGCTTTTGCTGAACAAAAAGTTCGAGGGTCGATGTTGGGTCACTTATTTTGTTATCTGGGGCCTAGTGCAGGCGGTCCTGTTTGGTGGATTCTTACCGCCAGCCTAATTGCCCTCGATCGGGCGCCCCGAGTGCACGCGCGCTTCTCTTCTAGACGCATCCTCAAGCAACGCTGTATCAACGGCGTTGGCCGGAAGATGGACATACCGCACGACTGACCCCCGCACGAACAAGCTACGAACGGACGACAGATGCGGGAAACGGGCCTCGTCAACCACGCTCACGTCGTCAAGCTTGATGTTGTGGAACTGGTCAACGGATTTCAGCGTGCCTCGGATCTTCATATCGTTCTTGAGCTCCACGGTGATGGGCTGGCCCACCAGCGTCTTCAGGAACGAGAAGAGCAGCATGCTGATTACGCGATCGTGGTCGGGTATTTAGGCGTTGGTCGGCCAGTTAACTGCCTCGTAATCTGTGTCGGTAATGAGTCGCCTGGGGCTGCTACGGCCGTCACTGGGAATCGCAGGTGCCCGCTTGCAGTTTTGCGCACCCAATCGACTTTTGTTGGGTGCTTCGAGGCCCGCTGCACAATCTAGTCCTGGTTTTTCTGGCTTGGCCCGGTGCATAAACACTTCGCGGAAACTGCTTGAAGAGGCCAAGGCCAATACCACCGAGATTCTGCACCAGTCGCCATACCCGGCATCTGCGGCTCTGGGACCGGGATTTGGCGCCGTGCCGCATGCACCGGTGCTGAAGAAACCCCGGCTAGTGTCCACCAAGGCGGTAGGCTATTGGCTACTAGCTGCTGCAGCGTCGGTGTTTGGTATCGTCATTCTCGGTGGTCTGACCCGGTTGACTGAGTCTGGTCTCAGCATCACGGAATGGCGGCCGATCACTGGCAGCTTGCCTCCGCGCACAGAGGAAGACTGGAACCGCGAGTTCGCCCTGTACCGTGAGAGCCCGGAGTTCCAGCAGCTCAACTCAAACATTTCTTTGGAGGAGTACAAGTTTATCTATTTCATGGAATGGGGCCACCGTCTGTGGGGCCGCGCGATCGGGCTGTTTGTCGTTCTCCCGGCCATCTACTTTGTAGCCCGCCGAAGAACGTCCCCAGCTACGAACCGAGCGCTTCTAGGCATATCGCTTCTTCTGGGGTTCCAAGGTTTTCTGGGATGGTGGATGGTCAAGTCGGGGCTGGACCAAGATCATCTGAACGCACGCGATAATTCCCAGCCTCGTGTTAGCCAGTATAGGCTGGCAGCCCATTTGGGTGCAGCCTTCCTCGTCTACATTGCTATGGCTTTCACCGGGCTGGGAATCCTGCGCGACGACCGACTATTGAACGACCCACAAGCCGCTATGAAAGATATCACACTTCTAAGGTCGGCTGCCATCACTCCTTTCCGCAGATACGCCAAGGGACTCCTGGCGCTGGCGTTTCTTACGAGCATGTCTGGCGCATTTGTAGCTGGTCTTGATGCCGGTTTGCTGTATAACACGTTTCCTCTCATGGGTAACCGTTTGGTGCCGTCGGAGAAAGAGCTCCTTGTGCCTGCCATCGCAGAGCGCCAGGGTTTGGAGCCAACCGCTTGGAACGTGTTCCGCAAAAACATGCTGGAGAATCCAGTCACAGTGCAGCTCACACACCGCGTTCTTGCCGTTAGTACCTGGGCATTAACATTGGGTCTCGTGATGTACTCGCTTCGGGTCCGGGCTGTCCTCCCTCGTCCAGTTTTTAGGGCGTCCCACTTAACCTTTGGTTTTGTCACTCTGCAGGCCGCGCTGGGTATCAGCACCCTGGTGTACGTGATCCCGACTCCTTTGGCGTCCATGCACCAGGCCGGCTCTCTGTTGTTCCTCACTTCTTTGGTCGTGCTTCTGGTTCGGCTTAAGTTACCGCGAAAGCAGGTCCTCCGGCTGCTTGAGCTTATGGCGCAAAAAGCGGCACAAAAGGCTCCAAAATAAGGCTACACTAATTCAGTTGGCGCACCCCCCTCCCTGTATATATCTAGCTCCACATCTCAACTGTATATAAAAGCATTGAATAAGGATAAATAAAGTGCACTCTATACGACAATGTGTTGAATAAATAAAGTTAATGCCAAGCCTTGTTGGGGTAGCTGTACCGTGTCACCGTGGCCAGATCTTCAGTGTCTTTCCGAGGGTGGTCTTCTTCTTTCTTCCGCCGGGCCAGTCTCGCAGTAAACGCGGCGGTGTAGTCTATAAGAGCCACGCCCAGGCAGAGCTTGGCTAGCAACAAAGCAAGCCATAGCAACGTGACATTGAGTGGTGTCGCAAACTTGAGCTTGCAGAGCATCCGTATCCATACAATTGCAAGAGGAAGAACGGGGAGGCCAGTGCGTTTCATCATGAGGTGGTGTGAGCTCAGCTGGCGGTGCTCCACATAGTCCCCGACCAGAATAGCGAGGAATCGTGTGTATACGGGTCGCGGGCGAAGATTGTTGAATTTCGCAATATACGCGTGCTTCAGCCAGTCTACAATCACCAAGGATGCGAGCACCATGAGTACCGGTGTGATGTGACCCTGGGCTGTGCCTCCCGAGCTGCTGGGCTTCTCCAAGAGATTTCGCAAAGCAATCACTAACAGAATGATGAACAGCTGAAACCTCTGTGTAATATCTGCGCAAGTAAGCTGGAATAAAGTTTCGCGGTCAAACTTTTTGAAAACAGCCGACTTGATCTCGCCAAACTGGTTGCCCAGCATGAGGGTCAAAAGCGCATTTGAGTAGGAATTGACCGCTACGTTGAGGGTCACTAACTGCCATACTATGACAAACGAGTGAGCAGCGCAATGGGCAAGTGCAAACAGGCCAAACATGAATGTCCGCAGGGAAGATAACGTTGTGGGCAGAGATACAAGACTCTCAACAATGTCCTGGCCAATGGCACAGAAGAACTTGTCGAGAACCTCTAGAAGGTTGTACATAACAAACAATTTGATGCCGGCCTGCCCTCTTATGCCGTGGTACACCTTTGATGTGTTGAGCTCCACGAGGCCCCACAGGCTCAGCAGAACAATAAACCCCTTGACTAAATCACCTTTGCGGCTAGTAGCTACCTTTCCCTTGGTTAAGAGCTCCGAAAACGCTATCAAAAATCTCAATGGGAGCACTGTGAGAACATACAGAAACGAATCTAAACAAACTGCTGTCCCAAACAGCAGGGTGCGCTCTAGGTAGTAAGGCGTCGATATGAAGTTCACCAGTGCCTCCTCTCTATCCTCGGCCATCAGCCCCGTCGTGCTGAGCTCGGATACTAGCAAATCATAGAGGCGAAGTGCCATTATCGCACTGACAACCACTGACAACAGGAACTTAATCAGCCCGGCCTTCGACCTTTGAAGTTGTCTCAGCGCTGCTGATGAATTTGGCGTAAATTCGCTAGATGTTAGCCGGAGAGCGCGAACTATTGCCATAGTGAAAGCAGTGCAGCACCTGTAAATTGAAGACATGAAGGTCATCCCTGCATATGCTGTCAGGAGCGTTTACCGTTCCTTGGTGCGCCATGCCAGGCATCTAAACGACTCAGACAGCATCTTGGACCAAGTCCGGGCTCAGTTTCGGCGCCGAGCCAAAGGTGCTCGGCTTGGCCACGTTCGTGCCGCTTTCGAGCTGGAGAAACAGCTTCGGCAGGTGCTCCTTGGAGACATGACCCTTGAGGAGGTGCGCCAGAACTTTTCAAAGGACACGCAGCAGCGGCCCGAGAAAAATGCCGAAAGTAAGATTGGACGTTGGGTGAAGCAACCAGAACGGCGTCTTGACGCGTACAATTATCCCCCCACCGGCACAGCGGCATATAGAGTCGATATCCTGGGCAAACTAGCTAATCTCCGTGCCCGGTACATACAGCACATCACGCGTGAGAACATGGGCCTCTGCAGTGCGGATAGATTAGACCACGCCGTCATCGACACCGTTTTCGCACCCGCTTGGCGCAAAACACGCACGGAGAAGAAGAGCGTTCAAGAGGCGGAACGTCGTATGGCAGCAAGAGCGGTCTCCATACGGACCATTGTACGCACCGGCAAAGAAATGAGCCTCATCAGAGTGCAAGGACGCAAGGCACGCCTGAAGGGGTTCGCGCGCCACATGAAAAGCCTCGACCGAGACAGGGCCACCGAGATCAAAAGAATCGACGAGCAAATACAAGTCGCAAAAGCCCAGGCGCTATGTGAGAAGCTCGAGGACAACTCTCGTGATTCTTTGCCAGAATTGGAAGCAAGCTGGACACGCCCGCTGGTTGAACAGCGGACTGAGCTTGTTAACAAACGGGACCAAGAACTGTTGGCACTGGAGGTGCGCAGGAGAATCCTGATAAAGCGTGCGGAGCGCCTGCAAAATAACGAGAACTACTACCACCGCATCAATTCTAGGAAAAAGCCACCAAGGGGCCCCGTAGACAGGTTACACAATATTTGATTACAGCCCCGCTAGTAGTACAATAGGCGTAGCACATTAGGCACTCTGCTAGACCCCGGTGTATCCTTCGAGCATCACCAACAGGCCGCTGAGTTCTGGACGCACCGCCAGCTGTTCCAGCAGCTGGTGCACGAGTAGTTTTATCGTGTCATCTTCAGTTGCCCTGTTCTCGTTAACAAGAGTCAGTGCACAAAGCAGGATAGACTTGACGATCTCGCGGACCCTCGTGCTATCCAACAGGAGCCTCTTACACAGTTCCCTTAAGCTTCTCGTGTGCCTCGCAGCGCCCGCATCCCGGGCCATGCTGGTCATACTCAAGAGGTCGCTCCACTGGGCATCTATCGAAAGCTGGAACCATTGCCACAGCACATTGAAAAACACTTTTGCCCGTTGCTGAGATGGTGTGCCAGCACGTAGCCTGTCGCTGGCTAGGCGCACCGCCATCAGGTACTGGAATATGTCGCCATAGACACGGCACAGGTGCTGGTCGAAATAGAGGTTCAATGGCCAGGGCGGGTGTATCCTCAGAAGAGTGCGGCAGCCGAATAAAATATCGTTAAAGTCGCCAGGGTCAGAGTCCTGGTCTGAATCTGCCGCCATCTCCAGCCGAAGAACCTGCAATGCTAGCTTCGCAGTCCCGTCAGAGACATCGGCTGCGTTCTCAAAATACGTGGCCAGCGCACTGTGGAAGACCCCGACGCGAAACCCGCACCGCGGTGTTTCGCAGGTATCTAAAAACGCTGTGCAAAAGTCGCTAGAGCCTGCGAGGACAATACGCCGGAGGACCGCTGAAAAGTCGTCGACGGTCGCGCTGTCCATGACCTGCTGGGCGAGCATATTGTAAACCGAGTTCTGAATTTTGGTCACTGCATTGTGAAATGCCTTGGACTCAAGTGGAGTCTCTAGAGAGCGGATCAACGCGCGGTTGCCCGCAACCATGTCCTTGAGAGCGGCATCACTGTGAATGGTCTCCGGTACGCGCATTTGCTGCAGACATTGTCCCGTGTCAATGATACAGCGCTGCGTATCTTTGGCGACTTGGGGGTGGTCCAGCTCTGGAATGCCGCCTGTGCCATAGGCCAACCACGGAGTTAAGTTGGCCACCCACGCCGAGTCCTCGCATCGCAGACACGCCTTGGCTACCGCCGCAACGTCACGGAATCCGGAGACCGTATCCCTCTGGAGCTTTCGCAAGCGCTCGTGCCACGAGAGTCCGCTGGTTAGCAGCGTGCCCGCGTACTCGAGCCTCGGTGCCCACTCTACGACGGTGTCGGCCATCACCGCAGCAAGTGACGTTCCGTCTCGCGGACCGTAGCGAGGCGCGCCGGCCAAGATGGCAGCCTCTACAGAAACCAGCCCGTCAAGAAACGGGACCAGCACCTCTGTTTCCAGGGCAATTAGCCATGGACCTGCGCGAGGGTCCGCGCACGCCTCAGAGAGACGCGTCACTTGCTCGCCAACCTGCGCCGCCCGGCTAAAAATGTCCGCCTCCGCCGGGTGGGTGAACTGGGACGCGTCCAGAGACGACGGGAACCCTGCAATGACTACCAGTAGCTCCTCCAGCATGGCGTTGCACTCTGGACCGCCAAAAGTCAGCGAAGGCTTACAGACGAGCAGGGTGCTTTTGACCCTGGCAGCCGTAAAATAAATGCGCAGCAGAACACATGAGCAGTGTGGTTATGCTCCCGGGCTCCGCACTGCCAGTGGCCGCGTTGTGCTCCTGGCGACAGGGCCCCGCTTCTGTTCATCTATCTACTCGGCTACATATCTACAACATCTGCGTTCGACTTGCCTGTCAAAACACCCCCGAACGTGCGCTCCTGGCACCTGGCTGGACTTGGCCGCCAGTTGCAACCTTACAGCTATCCCCAACACTAACCCTGACGGCAAGAGGTCATCAACGTTAATAGAGCCGTCACCAGTGAGACAATTCACATGGAGAGAAAGTCCCACCGCATTGGGCCGTTTGCAGACTCTGCACTGGCAGCGCGGCCCTTGCCGAACATTGAGATTCTCAGGGGTGTTCCCGTGTTTGGGTCCGACATGTCGCTGCGCGCCTACGGGGTGTTCATGGGCCGTCTGACTGCGCGGTTCGCCAGATTTCGGATCCAATGCGACTCTCGCCGCATTCAGTTGGCGTCGTTCTGTCTCATAGGGCCGCCCGCGCGTTGGCTCGACACCCTCGACACCGACAACCTTTCCTGGGAGGCATTCGTTGGCCAGCTGGAGGGCAGGTACGTGCCCGCGGCGGCCGTTGCCCGACGCATGTCGACCCAGCTTGGCACCCGACTTGGCGCACTGCGCATGGGCGCCTCGGCGACCGCGTATAGTGACGAGTTCGAGGCACGGGTCGGCGAGTTGCGGCTTAGCAGCAAGATGGACTACCACATCGATACGGTGGTGCGCAACATCTTCGTGCGCGGCCTCACCCCGCAGTACCGTGCAATTATCACTCGCCGTCGTGGCGGCCGTGCCGTCAAGTTCCACCGCCTGCGAGACATGGTTGACGTTGTCAAAGAGGTCGAGGCGCGTCTGAGCCAAAATGGGGACGCAGACGGGTCTCGCAAACATACGGAGCCCACTTAGCCAGGGTCGCATGTGCACACTTGTTTATTTTGATCACATCTGCCGGAGGTGTACAACGAAAATACCGGTCTATTATATATAGCAAAGCTAAACTACGTACCTGCAAGGTCCAACGCAGATCGCAGGAGTACCTGCGCCTTGTACTCGGACGGCGACAACGGCATTGAGAGAATCTGCTTGGTGTTCAAAAACCCACGCGCGTGTGACGCGACGTGATCCGCCATGACTGCTGCGGCGCACCTTGTGGTCGCATTCGACGCCTTCAACTTGGGGAGCGCTGCACACAGAGCGTGGGCGAGCTGAGCGGTCGGGCGTTTCAAGTAGGCGATGAAATCCGCATAGACCTTGCCACTGCTCTGCCAGCCTGCCGTATCCACGGGCACTAGACTAAGTAGCTCTCCCACCTTGTCGATCTCGTTATGGAGCACTGCTGGCGGTGCAACTTTAGCTACAATAACTTGCAGCGCGTCTTCGGGTCTGTTGGCTTTCAACAACAGTTCAGCCTGCTCCCAGTAATCTTGTTTGTAGTGTGCGTATAGGGCACGAGCCGCCAGAATCATGGGTTCAGGAACACCAGATAGATCTATGGCGTGTTCTTGGAGATAGCTAGGTGCACGGCTAATTATACCCTGGATCGTTGACACTGCCAACGGGTCACTGTGGATATGAAGTGCAACAAAGACTGCCGCAGAAATCTGGTCGTTACTAGCTGCCAGCTCACTGGCTAGCGTGTAATAAACCTTATCTGCGGTATGGCAGTCCTCAGGAGACAGTGGCCTCTGCTGTCCCCAAGCCTGTAGCAACAAAAAGGCTTGGGAGCTGCTTAGCAGCGCCAAAACGTGCCCCATGCCAGAGGGTCGCTGAAGCAGCTGGAGAAATGCCAGCTCAACGTCGGCCGTATCTGCATTCGCGTATCTCTGCCCAATCTCTTGCAAAATATCACCCAGGCTCCAAGCGGGGCAGTACCACAGGAACATGCCTAGCGCACGCTTCCAGCCGACGCCTTCCAGAATATTGAGTGCCGGCACAGAAGATGCGCCAAACTGCTCTGCGCTCGCCGTTCCCAGGTTGCCAGCTGCAACCTCAGTGATCTTGCGGATCATATTAGGAATGTGTACAACAGCGTGGCTATCCACCCAATCCCCAACCAAGCCCTCAGCGTTGGCGTGCGCATCTTCATTGCCTAGGAGCGAGACTATCACGCTCAAATGAGGGTTTCCAGTATCCAGACACTTTGCTACAGCATCTGCGAGCCTGTGGCCGGTTATTAAAGCCCATATGACATCAAAGTCCGATTGTGCCTGTGATATCTCGCTCTCTACAGTACCTGCCACAGCCTGTTCTACCCATGCAGAAAGCATCTCCTTCTTTGACTGCTCGTCTGTGCTCAGTATCAGAGCCCCCAGAGTCCACAGTGGGGACTTGTCCTGCTCTTCTAGCTGAGAAAAGCTGAAGTCGGTGCTCAATAGCGGAATCTGTACGCCCTCTCGCGCTTCAGTTTTCACATAAGGCCGCAGCACACTGACATCAAGGCTCACTTGTGGAAGCGAAATAGCACGTACCCCACTTGATGACCTCGCAGACGGCATCAAAAGAGAGTGGGACTGAAAGAATCCCTGTTCCGAGAGTCTGATATCGTTGGCAACCTGATCGACGTTGGCACTGGTGCTGCCAAAAAGCACTTGACGCAGATCCGACCCATTAAACGAACTGACGCGGTCTGTTTTAACTTTCAAAGCTTCACGAGATGCGGCCAGCACTCCCCGCGAAGCCCATTTCAGTTGCTCGACCCACGTGGTGGGACCATCTTCAATGTATGACTCTGGATCCACGATCTCAGGCTCCACAGCGCCTTGGGACTGCAACGAAACAGGACTGTCTATTTCAGACCCAGAGTCGAGAACTATGATCTCTTGGTCCGATACTGGTGTCTGGGGAACCCTGAGCCGCAGCGGTGCCGACTTAGCAGCAGCTCTATGTACGAAGGTATCCTCACCGTCATCATCATTCATCATATCTTCATCGTGAGATAAACTCTTGGCATCTCGGCCACCATGTTCGATTTGATAGTCCTCTTCGTCATCCTCTACCTCGTCGTCATCATCAGAAATCACCATATCATCCGCGGGCAAGCCCCAAACGCTAAAATGGGGTACCTTAAAAATCCAGATGCCGTGTGTGAAAGTTATAAACTCACCCCCGCGCTGCTCACTCGCCTTGCGCAACCGTGCAATATATTTTGGTATCCTGGGATCGCTCATAGAAGTGATTGGGACTTTGTGAGCATCCAATGGGAATGCGTTTTCGATTGTCACTGTTGCAGGGAGATTAAGCTGGGTGCCTTCTTTCGCTTTCTTGGCTTCATCCGGATACACAGCAACAGTACCACGTCCGAATACAACAAGGGTACCAAGAATATCACCCAGATTAGGTATTTCGCTGAGATCAACCGGCTGAGAATACTCTATCTGGCCATAATTTTCACGACCAATGACTAGGTCACTTACTTCGCTGAGTTGTTTTGACGAATATGAGGCCAACTCTTCTAACGAAGGTCGGATAAAGTAACCTTGCTCTAGGGCCCTCTTATTCACCCGCACGACAGTGACACTCGTGGGCTTTTTGTGGAAGAGGCTAACATCTGGAGAGAATTCGTTATTGGCGGACGTATCGCCATTTGCCAGGCTGCTAGTAGCCAATATGCCATCGGCTATATCAGCATCATTAGCAACGATCTCGCCAGCTTGTCCAGTCGTTTTCTCCTTAGATTCAGAACCCGAAGATGGGGGTAGGGTTAGTGCAATGCGTTTTGGGCGGTTTCGCCTAATAATGAGGTTTGTAGGCCGTTCCATGGTGTACTTTTCGTACGAATTTATCCATTGGCGCGGCTCTTTCCGTTGGTCTAACTTCGCCATTTTGGCGGACTCTTTAATCTGGGCCTTGGTGGGTCGGTCAAATTGACTTTTGCCCACAAGCAGACCTGAAGTGTCCATCTGTTGGCGACTCTGTGCATTGATTTGTTGATTGGGAAGGGGCCGAGAAGTCAGAGATGTGTAAAGTTTTGGTGCGGGATTCAAAGATAACGACAGCTGATCGGCTATCGGTTTCGAACTCAAAAGTGGTTTGAGTGCACCTGCACCTTCAGTAGTTCCATTCAACCCCGCAGAGAGCGAATTGGGGTTGCCGCCGGAAAAGAACAGACTCGACTTAGCGCCAAGTTCTGAACTCCCGGCCCCGAACAAACTACCCCCCGTAGCAGTGCCCGGTTGGTTGGTGCTTGTGGTGCTAGCCCCAAACAGGGATGTTCCAGGAGCCTGGCTGCCCGTAGCTGTACTGGACCCAAACAATCCAGTACCCGTATTGGTGTTGGTACCAGTGTTGGTTGTATTCCCAAAGAGACCACCACCTGTGCCCGTATTCGTATTGGTACCCGTATTAGCTGTATTTCCAAAGAGACTACCACCTGTGCCCGTGTTGGTGTTGGTACCCGTGTTGGTGTTGGTACCCGTGTTGGCTGTATTCCCAAAGAGACCACCACCCGTGCCCGTATTGGTGTTGGTGCCCGTGTTGGCTGTATTTCCAAAGAGACTACCACCTGTGCCCGTATTGGTATTGGTACCCGTGTTGGCTGTATTTCCAAAGAGACTACCACCTGTGCCCGTGTTGGTGCTGGTACCCGTGTTGGCTGTATGCCCAAAGAGACCACCACCCGTGCCCGTATTGGTGTTGGTACCCGTGTTAGCTGCCCCAAAGAGACCGCCACCTGTCGAGCTCGTGTTTGTAGCTGTTCCACTACCAAAAAGACCGCCTCCAGTCCCAGTAGAGGTGTTTCCGGCGGTCGATCCAAATAATCCGCCTGTCTTATTGGCACTGGCATCGTTCTGAGTGCCACCAGGATTAGTGTTGGTGTTGGAGCCAAAAAGACCACTTCCACCTCCAGAGCTGGTATTAGCGAACAATCCAGTACCTCCAGATGATGCTGCGCCGCCAAATGCCTTATTACCGGCGTTGTTTGATGACGCTCCAAATAGACCCCCACCGGTGTTGGTGTTGCTACCAAGGCCACCTATGGGTTGCGACGTGTTAGTACCAAAAGCAGTTGTATTCCCAAATGCGCCGGTCGTGTTGTTTGTGCTTCCAAACCCCCCTGCGGTATTGTTATTGGTTGTCGATGCCCCGAAGAGCCCTCCACCCCCATTCGCGGTGGAGGTGCCAAATCCTGTATTCGTGTTTGACGCGCCACCCAAAGTGCCACCAAACAGCGAGCCACCAGCTGCAGAGCTCTGATTGCTATTTCCAGCCCCGCCCGGGACAGCGCCGTTCTGTGGTTGCTGGGTCCCTGTCTGGGCGCCAAACATTGGCTTACTGCCGAAGAGTCCTCCGGACTGGTTTTGCGGTTGTCCAAAGAGGCCACCAGAGTTCTGGTTCTGGCCGAACCCGAAGCCGCCGCTTCCAGCCTGATTGGGCCACCCACCGCTCATGCTTTCTTCGCCTAGCGCGTCAGTGTTTTTCAAAGGGCAAGGGATGACATACGCAAAGTCTGGATATATCATATCGGCTTGAGAACCGGGCCACCCAACCTCCACAAGCTAGTTTTCAATTAGGTTCTAGTATCTCTGTGCACTGCAGCTGCCATAGACCTTATATTACCTATTCTAATGTTCAGTACATAACACAGCGCTACAGCGGTACGGTCTGCCTAGAGGTCTTAGAATAGTTATCAGTATGCCTAACAGGACGCATCTCACCCGATAACCGAAAGTACACACTGCGGCCACTGACACCGAACTTGTTTTCTGCCTTGACGAGGCTGTAATTTTAGGTCAGCTGCTCGAGGGCGGAGCTAGCATCAAAGACAAGTAGACACCTGGCCACGACCACTGCTATCGTCTACACGTTCGCCAAGTTCGTCTAATTGGAACGGGACCAGTTGAATGGCGGTGAGTTGTCCGGCAACTCCAATGGTAGTAGCCAGCATTACTCGACCCTTGCTGTATTCTGTGGCCTGCCGAGACCGCTTTGTCCAAGTCGCCCCTGGTCAGCGATTTTCTGCAGACATCCAGGCCTGAATATTCTGCCTGATCAGAGCTATGAAATGCACCGCTGTCGATATCTTGCATGAGCAGAAACCCCGGCAGGTATCAAAATATGTACCTCTTTCTGCGGTGTGACGACCACTTTTCACTGTGTAATACTGTCCAAGCTCAACTTGGACAAAGCCTTTAAGTTTCCCGGCCCAGCCCGCACCACCAGACTGCGCAAACACAAGCTCGAGTTTCTGCATGTCACATGTAGAATGCTATCGCCAGGCTGGTAATTGTGGTATTTCCATGTAACACGGCAATCCTATCGTGTTCAACCCAATTTTACCCCATATGACCCGCGGAAGCGGCCTGGGCCTGTTGAGCCAGTATCCCAATTTAGGCTAGAATCCCAGTACGGTAAAGGGCTGAGATCCAATTGAGGCCTTGCATCCTGAACTGCAGCCGCGTCGATGGTCTCTCCCTGGTCTGGCCTCGCTCCAGCAGGTGCACCGACCACCCAACCACAGCCCATTGCACCGCTGGAAATTATAACATCACACCGGCAATTATAACACTACAGCACCATAGCGCTTCTCTATCCGTGATTCAACTGGATCGCTGAATCTCTCTGAGGTCCAGCACGGCGATTACCCAGAACCACTTTGTGACACCTGTGGCGGACGCGGCAAAGTGCGTGGCGCAAAAAGGTGGGGTGGGCGCCTGGCCATTACACCAAGGGGCCCTTCCATCAGGTGCAATGAACTGGTCGCGGCTGCCATTTGGAACCGATACATCTCTCGCCTGCAATGCACAGGAGTCGCCAGCCACACCGTTCGGTGGCGATCCATCTCCTGATGCGCCTTCTCCGCGACCTGCAGACCGTTGGGGATCTTGCTGGAGGTACCTCTGCGTGCACGGGTGGCGGGATGGGTAACACACTCCGCAGCTCTGGCTCTAGCAACGTCCATTTGTGTCCCAACGCACGCCCCCTTTATCCGATTGGATGCAGGCAGATGCCAAAGCCTGACAATCGCCCGATCAGCTGCGCTCGTAAGCTCTTCGGCCCGCACTTATTAAGTTGAGCTCAGCAGCAGCAGCAGCACCTCCAGTTCTAACAGCCACCACATCTATGGGCAAAGAATATCTGAGTATTGAAGTAGGCCCTGCTGCGAACGACCACGAGGGGGCTCCTCGCCGCAACTACAAGGCGTACAAGGAGGCATGGTCGACCCCTCGCGGCAAGCCCCATGTCCGGACCATCTATGATCTGTTCAAGGATGGGTGCAAGGAGTTCGCTTCGTGGCCTGCGCTGGGCCAGCGCAAATTCATCAAGACACATACCGAGACCAAAGATATCACTAAGAAGGTCAATGGCGAGGAGGTCAAGTCGACGAAGGAGTGGCAGTTTTTCGAGATGGGCCCTTACGACTTCGTTTCCTATTCTGAGCTCGAGACGCTGGTGCTCAAGCTGGGCTCCGGGCTGTTGAAGCTGGGGCTCAGACCAGGCCAGGATCGCTTCAGCATTTATTCGCGTACCAGTTCCGAGTGGATGGAGACTGCACTGGCGTGCGCCTCGCAGTCGCTCACCATTGCCACTGCCTATGACACGCTGGGCGTGGAAGGCCTCCGCAGCTCGCTGCAGGAGACTGGGTGCAAGGCCATTCTCACCGACAAGGAGAACTTTGGTACTCTCCTCAAGGCGCTCCCTGACTGCAAGAATGTCAAGACGGTCATTTACCGCGAGACCGACGGTCCGCTCTCGGACAAAGAGGAGGAGCAGATCAAGACCCTCGAGGACAAGTACTCTCTGCATGTTATTCCCTTCTCTCATGTGCTCAAGCTGGGAGAGGAGAGCCCTTCGAAGCCGCACCCGCCTAAGCCCGAAGACGTTGCGTGTATCATGTACACTTCTGGCTCCACCGGCAAGCCGAAGGGAGTCGTCTTGACCAACGCTAACGTGATTGCCGGTGTTACTGGTGCCACTGGTAACATCACGCGCGATATCCTGGGCCCTGGTGACCAGTTCTTGTCGATTTTGCCCCTGGCCCATATCCTTGAGTTCACCGCGGAACTCTGCACTTTCTACTGGGGAACTGCCTTGGGCTATGGTACTCCCAAAACAGTCTCGGACACAAATATGCGCAATTGCAAAGGCGACATCCGTGAGCTTCGCCCCACAATCATGTGCGCCGTTCCGGCGCTCTGGGAGACAGTGCGTAAGGGCATTCTGGCCAAAGTCGAGAAGTCGCCTGCCATCGCGCAGCGCCTATTCTGGGCCGGTTTCCACCTCAAGGCGAAAATGGCGTCCTGGGGTCTCCCGGCCCCTGGCGTTGACTCGCTCATTTTCTCCAAGATCAAGGACGCAACTGGTGGCCGGCTACGCTACGTAATGAATGGTGGTGCCGGCCTTCCCCGTGGCACAAGAGTATTCCTCGAAACGTGTATCGCGCCCTGCCTGATGGGATACGGTCTCACAGAGACAAATGCTATGGGCACCCTCATGTCCCCCCAGCACTTTGACCTCGACTCTACCGGCGAGCTTGTGCCTAGTGTGACTGTGAAGCTCGTGGATGTGCCTGACGCGGGATATTTCGCCAAGAACGGCCAAGGAGAGCTATTCATCAAGGGCCCCTGTGTCTCATCTGGCTATTTCCAAAACCAGGAGGAGACAAGTAAGGCCTATACCAAGGACGGTTACTTTATGACCGGTGATATTGCCGAGTGGTCCAAGACTGGAGCTATCCGTCTCATTGATCGAAAGAAGAACCTGGTCAAGACGCTTAATGGTGAGTACATTGCGCTGGAGCGTCTAGAGTCTCTTTATCGCGGTAACAAGTATGTCGCCAATTTGTGTGTGTTTGCCGACGAGAAGCACGCCAAACCAGTTGCCGTCATTGTTCCCAATGAGCCCGCAGTCAAGGATTTGTGCGAGAAGCTCGGTGTGGAATTCCACGAGGGTGTCGCCAACACCGACAAGCAAGTCCACAAGACTATTGCAGAGTCGTTGGTCGAAACGGCCCACAGCTGCGACTTGAAGCCTGTCGAACACTTCTCAGGTATTACATTCAGCGAGGAAGAGTGGACGCCACAAAACGGCTTTGTTACATCTGCCCAGAAGATCCAGCGGAGAAAGGTTAAGGAGGCGAACGAAAAGGGTATCAAGCGGGCATATGAAGGCAATTAGTTAGTGAGTATGTTACATTAAGTTCTCATTTATCTCTCATTTATCTGAAAGTACTGTTCGAATGGCTGGTAGCTGCATATTCTTAGAGGGGGGGACACTTAGTCGGGGCTTACAAATGAAACTTTGACCCTAAATTAACACCTTTTTATTCGCTATTTAAAGGTTTTCCGCTAAAATTGTTTAGTTGTGACATCAATTTAGCCGAA